>PISX010028658.1:0-21115 GCA_004024625.1 Mellivora capensis | reverse complement strand
ACACCAAGGACTGAGTTCAGTCAAATAAATATTGTAAATGATCAAAAGCCAACTTATTAACATGTGGTAAATGAAATTATTTAATTAGAAATGAAAGGTAGCAAGTTGTATAGATGCAATATGATCATTGTCTTCAAGCTACCTATTTGTGGAGGGCATATTTAATACTTTGTAAGAAAGTTTTATTTAAAAAAAAAAAGAACACCTGAAACTGTGAAAAGATAGACTAGCTTAAAATGATTAGGAGGGAAGAAATTGTCATTAAAAGAAATAGAAAGTTTACATGCGTATCTCTCCTACTCTCTTAGCATGAGACAAAGTAAAACTGAAAAATGAATCAAACCTAAATCAGGAACAAAATTCTTCTCTTTGAGACTTCAGGAACACATAGTTTTTCAGGTTCATCAATCTGATTACACACAAAGGCAAAATACAGTTGTAGTGAAGAAATTTAATTCTTTTAACATCAGCACCAAGTCTGTTTCTTGGGAAGTTGGGACATCTGATAACTGTTTTATCTCTCTTACTACAAATTAATCTTCTAGAAATTTATTGATAATGTTCCTTTCTTTGCTCTAGTTCCAAGAAGCACACAGGAGCCCCCACACCAGACAGTGAGAGGCATTCCAACTGATTTCCCTACATTAAGTTCTAGCTTGTTTTTTGATGCCCTGAATCGTGAAGGAAGAACCAAGTATCCTAAGGCCAGTTCAGCTTTGGGGTGAAGTTGGGGTTGGGAGAAGAGAAGTAGCAGGGTCCTTGAACTTGGTTTTCATCAGCTCAATAAATATTTTACTTCTAACAGCCACAGGCATTTGCTTTAGGTTACTTATTATAAAGGAATGCTGTTCTTTTTCTTTAGATTTTCTTGCAATAAGTCTTCTTAGTTTCCAAAGAGTTCTACTTATCAAGGTAATAAGGTATTTTTATTACTTTACTCATTGCATTTTCCAGATAATAAACTAGTCATAAAACCTTAAAGAAAAAGTAAAAAAAAAAATTTTTTTTACTTTTTTTTTTTGTTTTGTTTTGTTTTTTTTTTTTAAGATTTATTTATTTATTTGACAGACAGAGATCACAAGGAGGTAGAGAGGCAGGCAGAGAGAGAGAGAGGGAAGCAGGCTCCCTGCTGAGCAGAGAGCCCGATGCGGGACCCGATCCCAAGACCCCGAGATCATGACCTGAGCTGAAGGCAGCGGCTTAAGCCACTTAGCCACCCAGGCGCCCCAGGACAACACATTTTTAATATGAGAGAAACCTTGGACGTTCCAAGTAAAATAAAATGTATTTTAAAGCAAAATAAAAAAGAATTACTGACAGCCCAGTGCTCTTTGAAATGAGCACCTACAGCCTACCATTGAGAAGGAAATGTTAAATTTACTTTCTCCTAAATCCATTTGTTAGCTGCAAAGGTGCCCTTTATCCGTATAAATTTATTTTGAGACCTGAGATAGCAAAACAAGCCAGATTGTCATATCAGACTCAAAGAAGCAGAGATCTTATGGAGGATCAAACTTTACTAATAACTTGCCCGATACATGTGAAGACAAAGGCAGTGCATAGAAACGTCTGCCACCACTAGTCAACCCCCAGGGTCCTTCCAGATGCAACATTAGGATGTGGTCTGGTCGAGATTTAACGTTTGAGATCCACCAGTGATGCACGTAGTTATCAAATGACTCCCTCTGATACATGGATAATAATATAGCTGACCTGACACTTTCCAATGATCATATCCCACAAACCCGTAAGTTCCTCACTGGTTTGCTAAGACAGCCTAGACAGACGGGGTACAGCCTGTTGGAAGGATCCCACAGGAAGGACTCTCATTATCTTTTTGCTAATTAATACCACTTGGAGGTCTGATTGGCATGTTTACAAGGAGTCTTTGTTGGATCATTGATTTCTTTTTTTCTCTCTCTCACCTCTTCTTGGGCATCCCCAAGGGAGAGAAGATGGGTTACAAACAAGTTATGAAAACTTTCCTTCTCAGGACTCAACCCTGTAGCAAATGTTATTATATCATGTGTTTTTAGGTATCTGTTGCTCTCCATATAATGACTTACCATTTGTAATGCACACCTCACATACCCAGACCTTCAGAATCACTATAGGACAGTTTGTCACTACTGATTGTGATAACATTTGAACTTCACTAAGGAAAAAAAAAAAATTAGCAGAACTTCCAAAGAATGTATCACTAGCATCATCTGAAGAATTAAGATGCCTTTTCTCCTTAAGATTTAGTCCTGGGATTATTACCAGATCTTCTACTAATCTCAGTATCTTCTCTTCCTGGTAAATTTTCAACATTCTCAGTAATCTCAGCCATTTAGAGTATAAGAAGAGACATCATTCAAACATAAAAAAAAATGATTGGAAACAAATTATGTACATATTGGAAATGTATACATTTGTAGCAGAGTTACAGAATCTGGTTTGAATAAATTAACAAATTGTTTGGCTTATGTTTGTAGCTCTTCCGGTTTTGTGTGAAGCCATCTAGATAACGTTCCTATCCCTTTGGTTCTTAGGATGACAAAGTGCTTAGAGGCTGAATCTCCAGGCGGACCTCTTGGCTGAAATCAAACCAGCTGACCTAGGTAGTTCTAGTCCATCAGTTCCTTAAGTCAATAAGTTGTTATTGAACCCCTACTGTGTGGAGAGTTTTATCCTAAATGCTGGGGATCCAGTATGGAATAAGACAGTCATGGTTACTGCCCTCATGGTTCTGACCTTTTTATAAAGATGTATAGAATAATCAAGAAAAGAAAAGCAACCAATTATAAATTGTGATAAGCCAAAGGATCTTTGAATTGGGCTTTTTATGATCTTTAGATGCTTATGAGGTCATTCAACAAAGATAACTAGCAAACAAAAGAAGATTGAATTATGGATTCCAGCTGCTGGCATTATGCTGTATGGCTTAGGCTCTTTACTAGACTCAAGAATGAAATTAATCATCCAGTATTGTAGAAAATCAATAAGCTTCAAGCTGCTCTGAAAATACTAGTGTAAAATGTTAATACTTTGCTTATAAAGTTATCTGAAATGATAGATAATGACAAATGTCTTGTCTCCTAAAATGCACACTGGAGACTTTCTGAATTCATACTAAGTGATTTTTTTCCTTTGAATAATTTAAATTTTAGAGAGTAGGTTCAAATAAAAGATTTTCTATTCAAGGTGTGAGACACCTTTGCCACTTCTTAAGCCTGATCGCCTTTCTCTTTCCTGCTCTGTTGTTTCCAGCCCCAGGCACATGAGGGTTCCTGTCCTTGGAGCCTGAGTTATATGCAAAAATGCCATTCAGTTTTTGTTCTGAATATAGTGAGGCTTTAGAAGTTTCCTTCAAAACAGTAACTGTATGAAGGGATAAAGGATATTTCTGTCTTCTGGTCCCCAAACTGCCTCTTTTGGGGCATTGATAGTCACTGTTGTCTTTCTTTTTCCTTCATCTAACCACTGGGCTTCAACTCCCAACCTGTAGAAGATCCATGTTACGTAGTCAGGAGATAATTATTCAAGGTCCTGTACACAAGGGGGTTATAAACTTACAAGGGAGATATAAATAATCACAGCACCATGGAATTGTATCTCACCAGACATTGGGTTCTAATATCCGAGAAGAAGGCAAAAATTAAACATTCAAAATAACACCTAAAAATTTTTAGTTCACCTACAAAATACAGAATATATGGTAATATTTACAGGCCAGATTAGAAACAATCTAATGAACCCAAAACAATCATATATTGTTCTAGGATTAGAACAGAGCACAGGTTCTTCAACTGAACTTCAAATAACATGGATGGCTTATGTTTATGGGCCACTTTGTATGAAAACAAGCGTATTAGACCATCTTGGAACAGCATTATGCTCATGCTGTGAGAGACATGGAGAAATTCTGGAACAGTAAGGCCAGTAAAGCAAATACAGACTTGGGACTTCATCCCAGACTCACTAATACTTGGGGCACATATGTACTGAGTGTATGCTGAGCAGAATTGCCTGCTTTACTTCAGTCTCTCTGTATCTCTCTGTCTCTGTCTCTCACAAATACACACCATTCTAATCAACAGGAAGGACATAAGCAAAGCTTCAGAAAGTGTAGATCATGTGACAACAATGGAGCAAAGAATATAAGCAATTTTAGCAGAAACTAGTGGCAGAATAATAGTGTGGCTGGAAATTGTAGAATATGATGAATACCAGGTAGAGAGTATAGGCTATATTTTAGTAAGTTATTTAAAGCCACTGAAGATTTTTGAGACAGATAGTAGCTATGACCTTGCTGGAAGACAAACAGGATGAGTTCAATTATAAACCTACTAAATTGGGTGCCTGCGTGGCTCAGTGGGTTAAGCCGCTGCCTTCGGCTCAGGTCATGATCTCAGGGTCCTGGGATCAAGTCCCACATCGGGCTCTCTGCTCAGCAGGGACCCTGCTTCCCCCTCTCTCTCTCTGCCTGCCTCTCTGTCTACTGTGATCTCTCTCTGTCAAATAAATAAATAAATAATAAAATCTTTTAAAACAAAAAAAAAAAAAAACCACCTACTAAATCTGAGCTGTTCTGGGAGCGTTCAGACCCAGCTGGACACTCATACCTAGTCCCTGAGCAGGAAGTCTTAACTGGATATACAGCCCAATGACCCATTCCCAGAGATATCTTTTTTGTTGCTATATCTTCAGTGCCTACAGTGGTTCCAGGCAATAATATTCACTCAGTGAATCTTTACTAAATTAACACTATTTGATTATATTGAAGTGATGATGAATTTATAGCTATTTCAACACTATGGATGAATGGAAGGAAAGAAGGAGGGAGGGAGGGAAGGATGGAAGGAAGGAAAGTAGGTCAATTTTGTTTTTCTTGCTAGTGTCTCTTGGATTTTTCTAGTCTGAACATTTCCACTAAAGATCTATTGTGTTCAGAGACAGTCATCTGTAGACATGAGGCTAAATTCTGGGCAACTTCTGCCACCCCAACAATATGCTTTCAGCGCTGTCAAGAGTAAAGGACCAACATCTGAACCAATGGCGAAGAAGACAACTGAGAAGAAACGAGCAGATCCAGGGGCTACAGCTGGGATCAGCCGGTTTGCTAACGGGAGGAACAGAACATCTCACTGAACAGCTAGAGCTATGAAATGCAGACGGTTTGGGGATGAAAGCTGTGGTGTTGGAGGAAATGAGAAGAAGAAGAGGAGCATACAGTAATCTGCTCATTTTTTTCTCTTTCCCGAGACTGCCATGGCAGGAGACAGCAGAAGAGCATCCTCACAGGCATCCGTCCTGACGGTGGAGAAGAGAGGCAGCCGTGAGGAGACAAGATAGAACAGCTCTCCTGTCTGGGGAGGCAGAGGGCCATTAAACTTGTGAGGTCAGCGTCCTGTTTCTCTAAAGAGATCACATTTGGCAAATTCTGCCGAGTGGAAAGGCGTCAAAAAGTCATTTGCTAAAAGGGCAAGCCAAGCCCTTCTCACTTCAATAGCTTCCTGGGGCATGACAGTACTGAGACAGCTGAACACTTCACACCTCGCTGTCACTGCCCAGGGGAGCGCCATGGGGGAAGCTCAGCCTCCTTCAGCAGAATGTTCTTGCTGGAAGGACTGGGAGCGCACGGCCTCAGCATAGACCCCAGAGGGCGCTAGCAAGTGTCTGTGCTCCCCGCTCCCCATCCTACAGCCTAGTCTCACGGACAGGGTCCATGGTGTTCCCTCAATCCAGGGCCCAGTCCAAACAGAACGATCCCGAGTGGGTTCCTGCGTCATCGTTGTCGTCGTCGTTGTTCTTCTTCTTCTTTTTTAACGAGCAATTTATGTATGCTTTAAAATAGAAAATACAGGTAACCAAAAGAAAACTCAACCATAGTTTTATGACCCAGAGATTTAAACACTATTAACATTTTGGTTTATATACATATTCACTTTAAATTTTATTTATTCAGACAGAATTTTTTCCCAGTTTTATTAAGTTGTAATTGACAGATATATATTGTTAAGGGGTATGACTTCATGAGTTGATAATATATCTACATTGTGAAATAATTACCACAAACTTATTAACATATCCACCACTTCACAGTTACCTTTTCTTTCTTCCTTCCTTCCTTTCTTTCCTTCATTTATTCATTTCTTTTTCTTTGTTTCATTTTCTTTCCCTCTCTTCCATCCTTCCTCTTTCCCTCTCTTCCTCTTCCCTCCTCCCCCCCTTCTTCCTTCCTTTCTTCTTTCCCTCCTTCCTTTCCTTCCAGACCTGCCTTCTTTCCATAATCTTACCTTCTATTTTGACTCTTTCAAAAACTGTTCTCCGCTTTTCCTTTGTCCTGAATGTTCTACCTTGTTTATTCCAGAAGTGGATCCCGTCTTGCTATAGGTCATTTTAATAGGTGCTTGGATGCCCTACATGCCCCTCGTCTTAGCTGCCAGATCCCAGCCATGTGGGGCACCTATATCCCTGTTGACTGGCTCTTCCCAGCCTGCCAGTGCCCCACTGACTCTTTTGTTTGGTCACCCTGTCACTCCTGCTAAAAGTCCCTGGCACTTTTGACTGCATGTCTAATTTTGCTTTCAAATAGTATTCATGAGAGCACACTGCAAACATCTAATTTTACTCTTTTAGGTGTTTCTGATCCTTCCTGCTCTTACCTTCCTCCATCATCGCCTGGATTCCCAGACTGACATAGACAAACTCCCTCATATTCCCTGGTGAAAAGCAAATGGCACCTGCGTCAGAGAGTTGTGCTAGCTTTAAAAGTGAACATGGAGATATTTACATAAATTCAAAAGGTTAAGCATAGGAAAATATTGATGGATCAATATAATACTGCTTTGTCTTTGTGATACGCCATGATACTCACTGAGAAAGGTCACTAGTTAAATATATCGTAGAGTCTGAAAACTAAATTGCTGGTCTTGCTGAGCAGAGTCCATGAGTAAATCAGAACTAGATAGTGTGTTTCATGGTTTATTCTTAATTTCTAAAAGAAATCAGAGTTCACCCCATCTCTGTTCCATGCTACCTGAAAAGCCAAGAGGTTTCGTCAGAGCTGTTGTAATTCATAGATCATTTGGTTTTGGTCATTCAGTCAATCCCAGTATTTAGAGACCTAGGAATGGTGAGCATAAACATAATTCCACATTTTGTGGTCTTTTCTAACAACTTCTGATAACTTCATAATGCTGCTAGAACTGGTCAGATTTAGTTATGCTTGTAAAGTCTATCCTTTTGTATACTAGTGAGCCTAATACTGTGATTTTAGATAAAATAATAATAGTTTTCTAAAAATTCACATTTGATCATGTCATGCCTTTGGCTGAAGCACTGTTATTTTGGGGCACATTCTCTGAGCTTCCATGAAATAAAACATTTGGCAACTGTTACATTTTATCATCCTGAACATTTTAAAAGTGGCATTTGTTGATCTAGAGTTTACCAGTATAAGTGAGCCCAGAAAAAAAGAATTTCGTGCTATATTCACTCTGTGCCTCTAGCATTTGCATAGGGCACCCACAGAAGATATTCAATAATCCCATAATGAGGTGCACTTGGGTGACTCAGTGGGTTAAAGCCTCTGCCTTCGGCTTAGGTTATGATCTCAGGGTCCTGGGATCAAGCCCCACATTGGGCTCTCTGCCCAGCAGGGAGCCTGCTTCCCCCCTCTCCCTCTGCCTGCCTCTCTGCCTACTTGTGATCTCTGTTTGTCAAATAAATAAATAAAATCTTAAAAATGATAATAATCACATGATGAATGAGTAAATGAAAATAAATGAACTTATCACTTAAACATTGGGCAAGAAAATATTTTCTGTATTTTTTGTATCTTTATCATAAAATAATTTTAGAACCCTGAGGTTACTGTAATACTACTAGGAAACTCACTATGGGGTATTTAAAAGTTTAAAAAAAAAAGAAGGAAAGGCATATGAAAGCACGCTCACCATCATAAGTCAGCAGGTAACAATTAAAACTACAGTGTTAGAGCACTATGCACTAAGAACACCTAAACTTAAAAATATCAACAGCACCAAGCATTGGCAAGGATAGGAAGAAGAGGGAACTGTTTCCTGTTGATATTTGGAACATAAAATGTTAAGAACACTCTGGAAAACAGTTTTCAGTTTTTTATAAAATATATAATCCTCAATTCTACTGTCAGGGATTTACCCAAGAGAAGTAAAGATATATATCTCTATAATGTCTCTTTTCATTAAAAATACTCACAAGTTAGAAACAATTCAGTGTTCAATACAAAACCAGAGGAAAATGGATAAAGATTATGATATGTCCGCATAATAGAATACCACTCAGCCAGACAAGGTAGGGGGAGGGGTGAACTAAGCATATGTACCAGGGATGGATCTCAAAAAAATCATGAATAAAAAAGGCCAAACTCAAAAGAGTTGGTACTAACTAATTCTATTAGTACGAAACTCTAGAATAGGCAAACCTAGTCAGTGGTGATAGACAGGAGGTAAGTGGTTGTCTGGGGCCAGGAGTAGACAGAGACTTGACCATAAGAGAGCACAGGGAACTTTTGAGCTGATGAGCAAGTTATAGATCCTGATCGTGGTGGTAGTTACGCCGATGTAGGTCTTTGTTGAAATTCATTGAACTATCTGCTGAAAATTAGTGCATTTTATTATATATAACTTACACTGAAAGTTGATTACAAACTAAACAAAATTGGGAAAAATTTGAAAACCCAGTACCTGTTTTTATAATTATAGAAATGTATTATAGGTTTTAATTATCAATATTTTAATCAATTCTTCATAAAACCCTGCTATATAGTTCTTTGATATTGCTAGGGATACTGCTCCTTCATACCCACTGAGTAATAACCACGCACGTAGATAAAGTAAAAGAGATGATAGGTTCACAAAGTGTTACCCAGGTTTCACCGTATTGATGATGTATTTGAGGCTTTATATGACCGTAAGTGTAACGCAGAAATTCTTTCAAAGGTCAAAATTACCATTTGGAAGAAAGCTGTACTTTAAACCTTTACATTGGTGAGTTAATTTGCCTGAAGCTTGTTTTGTTATGTTACATCAGATATAAAGCCACTGAATATCAATTGTTTATCACCTGAGAAAAAAATAGAAAGTGATCAAAAAAAAAAAAAAAAAGCCCCAAACCCCACCTCATCCTAGAAACTCTTTAAAGAAAGCCAAGTTCTGGGGCCCAGTGTGAACCCAGCTGCCCCTCAGCTCTCTGCCTCACCATCTGCACGTGTAGCGACCCCGCAATATAGTGCTTGGCAATGCTGAGAAAGAAGAGATTAAATTATGCCGAGGGTGCCCTCTTAAGGCAGAGAAACCTCCGATCACTTTTGAAAGACTCCTGAAAAGCAGTTGAAATACTGTTTGCCCTTAAGACGTTGTCTTCACATTAACTGGCAAATTTACTGATCCAGAGCAGAATGTCTCAGATCATGCCAAATAGCCAAGATATCACAATCATCAGGAGTCAGTTTCACAGGCTAATTGCTAGAATTTAGGGTAACCATTTGACTTACTGCCCAAACCCAGGACATTTTAAGAAAGGAGGTGCTATCAATAATTATGCTGGGACAGCAAGCATAAACCAGAACTGTCCCAGGCAAACTGGGGCCATGCCTCCCTAGTAATTAATATACAGTATCCGAAGAACGCCTTTCACATGGTGCCACCCAGGGCCAAACTATAGGAAAATGCCCAAAGAATGTGTAGGGAACACGATTGAAAATGTCTTCAATGCAATATCATTCATTTTCACCCAAGTTTTGTTTTTTAACCAAAGACAGGACAGAATTTGGTTTTTGATAACATTTACTCCAACCTCACATAAAAGACATGCCCTCTCTCGGCCTACGCCGATTTCTTTTTTCATTTTAGGAAAGAACTTCATTCTACCTGGAGGGGCATTCTGTCTCTCAGCTCCAAGCCCCCCAGGACGCACCCAAAAGCACCATGTGTGAAGTAGGTACATAGAGATTAACCGGTTTATTCTCAAAATTGCTGTGTCTTATCCTTTCTCCTATATCAGTCATTGGTTCCAGGTGATAACTGGTAGATTTTTTTTTTTTTTTGGATGAATTAAGTGTTCCTAGTCTTTGTTGGAGATTTTAGGTTACTGATAATTTGACAAAGAATTTCTAAAATAAGCATAAATGCTCATTCTGTGAAATGTGCCAGTATGTATCAGTGAGTGTCGGCTGTCTGATGGTTAATTATGAAGACAGCATACCGGATGCCACTTTTTTCTCTCTAGTGAATTGTTGACATTCAACTAATTTAGCTATGCTTACATCATCCCTGCTTTAGACTCTTATTTCCTGGTTATTACCAGAAGTCATTTTAAAACAAATACCTACTAGAGACCAAAGAAAACAACCCTCCTTATAAAACAAATAAGCTTGTAAATTGTTTACATTTGTAGAATGCAGTATATAAACAGAATTTTGAATGCATTAAAAAGGATATTTTGACTATAATAATTTTTAAAAACTCACTTCCTTCGAGTTGCACTTTGAACTAAAACAACCTTCTCCATTCGTGTCAGTGACACGCTGAGTTGACTCCAGGATCATTAAAAAACATACGATCATAATACATATAATCTCCTAAGGTACACATTTTGGAGTAGATTATGCCACAAATCAAATAAGTTGGTCACTCCTCTCCTTTTTCTGTTGCCCCGAATCCTCAGTTGTGTCATCATTTGACAATGGATTTGCTTTCAAGAAAAGCTCCTTTTATTGTATTACTTATTATTACTGCAGGTAATTAATATTTACATCGCGCCCAGGGCTGTACTATGTGCTTCATTTGCATTATCATCTTTAATCCTCCAGGCGTCCGTCCAACACCGACGGAGGAGCCCAGGGGCACCCAGAGGGTGAGGCTGATTCCATAGTGTTTTTAGGACCCGGCAGGCGAAGTGTCCTCACGTGGAAAAGCACTGGTATACTTTTACAAGAAACAAAAGCTTTCTTAGGGGAAAAGTGAGCCAGAGGTACACTTACATCATGTGTTATGAGAATTTTCCAGAAACTTTCAGGAGAGGAAATGTGAGGAAGAGAGAGGAAAGAGATGCTGCTTTCTCTGTGGGAACATGACGGTCGAACTGAAAGGAGTAGTGTGTGAACCTGATATCCTCAGATGTTGGAATCAGATTTTTCCTAGCTTCTGATCTGAGAAGGTTGAAACCACAGGGAAACTGCGCACAGAACGTCCGTTTGCAGACTCTCTCATCAGAAAACACAGGCGGAGGCTGCTTCACACTATCCAGCTCTGAGAAGCCAGGTGGGAAGGACACAAAGTGGGATCCTCAAATGGAATCAGTCCGTTGCGAGGAATTTTAGGGTTAAACAAACCATAGGAAAAATGCATCTTTTGAAACCATATTTTTAATCTATTTCCTTCCCATATGTAAAACATCTTGAATGCTATTTCAGTGCTAGACACATCATTTAGACTTGATACATGCAGATTGATCGATCCAAGGAATGGGAAAAATAGGAAAATGCTCTTTACTTTCCATGATTTTCTGAACTCCTGTCATTAAAATGTGTTTTCGTTTTGTATTTCCCCAATGTCTTTGAAATGGCATTTCTTGAAAGATAACCAATTTGAGGCTTTCCGAAGAGGACAAACAAGCAGTTGATAGCCTGGGGTGTCACAGAAAACAACTGAGATTCCAGGAAACTCGTTTTTAATGGCATTAATGATGTCTTTGAAGGTACAATTACTACTGTAAAACCGCAGCCAGTGGCTTATTGCATTTGTTTCTTCAGTATGAGCTACAAAAATGTTATGAGCCAAAATATTAATAATAACAATAATACCTTTCAAAAGCCATACACTCAAAATGAGCAGTTTTTGCTAGGTCATAATACAGGTCATCATTGGAAAAGATACGTGTAGAATTCTACACCAAAGACCTTATTTTCTTTCTTTTCCTTTTCCTTCTAGTGAGATGGGAGAAACAAGGGATTTTATATTATTTTTGAAAACCAAAATGCAATTATTCACAGAAAAAAAACATTTTAATCCTTAATGAGTACTTTTAGAAATGAAAATAAAATTGTACTAGCAAAAATTTAATTAGCACATAAGATGGAAATTTCTTATATGATTCTTTTAATAGATTTCCTGACTGGTGGTAATTCATGCTAATTGGTAAATAATATAGTAGAGTCAGATAACATATTATCAGAAAAAAAGAGAATAAACATTCTATGACCTTATTCTTCAAGAGTTCTAACAAAAAGATTATTTTAAAAGAATCCTTCCCTCCTGAACAGTGCTGAGTATGCTCCTTGTGAGCAGAGAGAAGATCTGAGAATTATCTGAGACCTAAACATCAGCAATGTCTATAATAATAACTTTCTCAAAAGAACACAGTGTAAATGTCCTTTTTCTTCTGTTTGGTTATTTTGAACAGCATGCATGCTTAACACGAACTCTAGTGAAGTGTTTGATTAGTCAAAGAAAAAGCCAATATTTGAAAAGCTGTTATTCACAGTAGAACTAAAGTAGATATAAGGCAAAATTGTGGTGGGGTTAACATGTTAGAGAGGGACGCTGCTGTTCAAAGGATGGGCAAGGAAAGTACACCGTGGGATTAAAGACAAAGTGCCTGGTAATGATCACTATTCATGTTTCTAGACGAAGAAGCTATGTATGACTAGTGTTTTTTGCCCCACAGGATACTCATAAAGAGCATTTTGTGGCTTGCATTAACATGTTGTTTACATAGTCTAGACTTGGAGAGATTTAAGACACATATAAGAAATGCTTAGATATAAAAGATTTTACCAACACTGAGAAAGCATGGGTAATGGAATTTTCTAGATCATTCAGTATGCCCAAGCTTTGATTGAGGTCAAGGGCAGATCTGCTTCTCATGGTGTGACATATACTAAATAACTTCAGTTTGCTAAGCTTCAATACTATGGAAAGTTGGAGAGTGGCTAGAATCCTGGTAATGCATAGGTATCACTTAGTCTTCAGAAAAAATGAAGTTCTACCATGTGATCCAGCAGTCTGACTTGGGGTATCTATCCAAAGAACGAAGTAGAAGAAGTTGGACTGTCTTCATCATCCTGAAATTCTGAAGGATCTGAAGACAGAGGCAGAGTATTCATCTTTGTTTCTCACTGAAGGTTTTGACTTTGGAAATCAAAGTAGAATATTTGTGGAATAACAATTGGACACAAAAATAGAAAGAAGTTACCAGAATGTTGAACTCCTGTACCACAACCAAGAGCCCCTTGAAGGATGAAAAGAAATGGCATCAGAGGGAGACTTGCCAAACTGATGAAGATGGCTTTGTTTTGACGTGTGAGGAGTGGAAGAAAAAGGAACGGATAAAACCATAAGCCTCTATGCTAGATGAAAACAGCAGAGTCACACAGAAAGAAAACAATAGTGGAGGTAACACCATGTTATTTCAAGAAAAAATAACTAGAAAAATGATTTCGAAGTAATCCTTGGGACTTGGATTTCAAAATGTAGAGAGTATGAGAAAAAAGGAGAAAAATATTTTAAAACCTACATATTACAAAAACAACTTAAAAAAAAGATTTATGTGAGAGAGAGAGCACATGTACCAGGACACACATGAGATAGTGGGGGAGGGGCAAAGGGCAAGCCGACTCCCTGCTGAGCATGAAGCCGGATACAGGGCCTGATCCCAGGACCTGGAGATCACAAACTGAGCCAAAACCAGGAGTCCAGTGCTCAGCTGACTGAGCCACCCAGGCAGCCCTGCAGAATCAACTTCTGAAGCACTGGTAACAGAAATAAAAGCAACATGATTATAATCTTTCTGATCTAACAAATCACCTGTTATCCTTTTAAAATAACTTGTAAAGACTTAAATGTATACTGAATGCGTAAAAATTTTGAAAGGTGGGGAAACAAAGTAAGCTCCGAGGTGCATGCATGTGCGGTCGCAAACACACTCGTGCGCACTGACATTCTAGAATCACGTTACAGACATGATGCTTTTCATCTTGCTCTTTTATGTACCAGTATGCTGATAACTTCTTTGTGCCATGAAACGTTCTTCAGCAGCATATGTTTGGCTATAAATAAAATATTTTGTCATACAAATAGACCACAATATATTCAAATGTTATTTTTGTATATTTAGAATTTTTCCACTTTCCGTTTTTAGAAATAAATTACTTATATCCATATAAATAAATCTGAATTTTTCCTTTAAAATATATTCAGAAAAGTGGAAATGCTGGAGGAAAAGGGTATGGAAAATGTTTAACATGTTAATGTTTTCTGATTATAATAGTAATATAAGTATGTTACAGAGAATTTAGAAAATATACAAAGTTTCAGAGCAAAATTATAAACTTCCCAGTCTACTTTTTATTGCCTCAAATGCATATTTTAATTCTGTAATTCCATTTTCAGTTTCTTTGACATCCCTATTGATTTTACCCACTCTGCTCCCTGTCTTTGTTCTGCCTCATTCTGCCCTCCCCCTTTATGACCTGCTTCCAGTTCACAGGGACTTGAACTCCTGCCCCCTGGTTCCTGCTCTTTCAGAAGTGTTTCTTTTAGTTGAATGTTCTTTTTCTTTTATTCTGCAGCATGTTTTCCTTTGGGCAGAAAGGAATGAGAACATAGAGGTTCAGAGCTTGTCCTAGAACACGACTGTCTGGTTTGAGTCCCAGCTCTGGTGTTTCTGAGCAGTGTGATCTTAGCCACACCATTTAAAATATCTCTGTACTCAACTGTAGAATGGACGTAATACTCATAACTATCTACTAGGGTCTTTGAGGGGGTGAAATGAACTCATACATGTACATCATTTAGTATATTCTCAGGAAGTGTTCCCTCTTATTGTGGCTCTGTATTGGCCTTTTTTTCTATTTTTCCTTAAAAGGGGGAAATATTTAAAGATTTAATGACTGTCAGTGTGTGTGTGTGTGTGTGTGTGTGTGTGAGAGAGAGAGAGAGAGAGAGAGAGACACACACACACACACACAGACTATATATACCTGTTTTTTGGGGGAACAAGTCCAGTCCTCATTGAGATCAGATTGATGGTCATAATTCCCAGCTCAGTTCCTGATTCATAGTCACTCACCATGGCTCTTTCAGACCATGATGAACTCACTTGCTTCCTCTGTTATGTGGTTAGGTCACAAGATGATCACAGGTGGTCTGTGACAGCCCTCAATCTGTAGTAAGTACATGCTGCCACCCAAATGGCTTCCATCATTCCCTGCCTGGTAGTTTCACTCTGGAGCACCATTGCCCCCTGCCCTACTTCCTAACAGAATGAGATGGAAAAATAAAGACAGAGGAGTAGGGGAGTAGATTAGATAAACAAGGATTCCAAAGAAACTAAAAAATATCACTACAAAACTAAAATATACATTCAAGAGGATAAAGAACAGGACTGGACATGTGTATATTTTGCTTTGTAGCTTTCTAAATTTTTCATGTTATTTGATTTTCTATCTCAGAGCAGATCTAGAAAGAAATATAATAAAAGCAGAAAAAAGGAAATGAGATTTTATAAAATACCATTTACAGTAGTATCAATAGTATCAAGTAATTCTGCATAATCTAGTAGATGTGTTAGTGCTCCAGAGGAAACATTGTAAAACTTAATGAGATATATAAAAGAAAATCTAAATAAATGGAGAGATGTAACATGTTCATGAGTTGGAAGACTGAATATTTTAATGATATTACGCTTGCCAAATTGATCTATAGAGTTAATGAAATTGCAATCTAAATTCCAACAGGCTTTTTCTTCAGTTAAAAATAGACAGGCTAGTTCTAAAGTGTATATGGAGAAATGTCTCCAAAGAAGACATCCAGATGGCCAGCAGACACATGAAAAGATGCTCAACATCATTCATCATCAGAGAAATGCAAATCAAAACCACAATGACCTATCACCTGTCAGAATGACTAACCTCAACAACACAAGAAACAACAGTTGTTGGTGAGGGTGTAGAGAAAAAGGAACACTTATCCACTGTTGTTGGGAATGCAAACTGGTGCAGTCACTGTGGAAGACAATAAAGAGGTTCCTCAAAATATTGAAAATAGAACTACCATACAATCCAGTAATCACGCTGCTTGGGATTTACCCAAAGAATACAAAAACACTAATTCATAAGGACACATACTCTTCTATGTTTATAGCAGAATTATCTACAATAGCCAAGATATGGAAGCAGCCCAATGTCAATTGATAGATGAAAGGATAAAGAAGCTGTGGTCTAATTAATATATATATATATATATATATATATATATGAATATTCCATTATATACATAACAATATTACTCAGCCATAAAAAAGAATGAAACTTGCCAATTTCCACAACATGGATGGATCTAGAGAGTATAATGATAAACAAAATAAGTCAGTCAGAGAAAGACAAATACCATATGATTTCACTCATATGTGAAATTTAAGAAATAAAACAAATGAACAAAGGGGAAAAAGAGACAAATAAACTCAACTGTGGTTACCGGAGGGGAAGTGGGTGGGGGAGATGGGTGAGATAAGTGATGGGGATTAAAAGTACGTGTATCTTGATGAGCATTGAGTAATATATAGAATTGTTGAATCACTCCATTGTACACCTGAAACTAATTTAATACTATATGTTAACTATACTGGAATGCAAATGAATAAAATTTAATAAAAATAAGTAAAAATTAAATTAAAATAAAATAAAGTGTGTATGGAAAAGCAAAGGGCCAAGAGCAGCCAAAATATTCTGAAAGAAGAAGAAAGTGGAAGGATCCACTCTACCATCTATAAAGACTAATTATAAAGAAAAGGTCATAATGAGAGTGTAATTTTGGCATAAGAATAAACTGGCAAATCAATGGAGTAGAATGGAGAATCCAAAAATCAAACTGTATAATGGATGCTCCATCTGCAGCCAAAGAAATGGTAGAGTAGCTGCAGTAAAGATACTGTTTTAATGAATGGTGCTGGGATTATTAGGTACATATCTTAAAAATGAAATCAGACTTGTATATTACACCAATACAAAAAGCAAGCCTTAACAGTGAAAAGTGAAACTATTAAGGTTTCAGAAGATAATATAGGAAAATACCTCAATAATCCTGGGATAGAACACATTTTTAACCAAAAAAAAAAAAAAAAAAAGCACAAACCATAATGAAAAAGAATTCAAGAACTTCTGCGCACAGATGCCATAAATAAAATGGAAAGTCATAGAAATAAAGATATTAACATATAAGTCTGACAGAGAGTCTTACTCAGTAGTGAGCCGAATGAGGACTTTGTGGTTGATTCAGGGATGACATCTCCAAGGCAGGGAGGCCAGTAAAAATAACAGGGTGCATCATAAATACAGAAAACAATCTGGTGATTGCCAGAGGGAAGCAGAGTAGAGGGATGGGCAAAGTGGGTAAAGGTGAGTGGGAGGTACAGGCTTCCAGTTATGGAATGACTAAGTCACCGGGATAGAAAGTACAGCATAGGGAATACAAGAAATGGTGTTGTGATAGCATTGCATGGTGACAGATTGGAACTACAATTGTGATGAGCATAGCGTGACCTATAGAGTTGTTGAATCACTATGTCGCCCTCCTGAAAGCAATATTAACATCATGTGTCAACTCTGTTTTAGTAAAAATTTTAAAAAGGAATACAGCAGTCAGGAAAGAAGTATAATGCAGCCATTTGGGGGAGGTACAAAAAATTCTTAGAAGACAAAATGATAACAGACTTCAGGATAGATGCTGGCAGAGTTACAATTAAAATATTGTATTCCTTTTCTTATTGACATATAATGTATTATTTGCCCCAGGGGTACAGGTCTTTGAATCCTCAGGCTTACACAATTCACAGCACTCACCATAGCACATACCCTCCCCAATGTCCATAACCCAGCCATTCTGTCCCTACCCCCCAACCCCCAGCATCCCTCAGTTTGTTTCATGAGATTGAGTCTCTTATGGCTTGTCTTCCTCCCAATCCCATCCTGTTTCATTTTTTCCTTCCCAACCCCCAAAACCCCCAACCCTGCCTTTTAAATTCCTCATATCAAAGAGATCATATGATAATTGTCTTTCTCTGACTTATTTTGCTCAGCATAATACTTTCTACTTCCATCTACATCGTTGCAATTGGCAAGATTTCGATTCTTTTGATGGGTGCATAGTATTTCATTGTATATATATATATACCACTTCTTTATCCATTCATCTGTTAATGGACATCTAGGTTCCTTCCATAGTTTGGCTATTGTGGACATTGCTGCTATAAACATTTGGGTGCACATGCCCCTTCAGATCACTACATTTCTATCTTTAGGGTAGATACCCAGTAGTACAATTGCTGGGTCATAGGGTAGCTCTATTTTCAACTTTTTCAGGAACCTCTGTACTATTTTCCAGAGTGGCTACACCAGCTTGCATTACCATCAACAGTGTAGGAGGGTTCCCCTTTCTCTGCATCCTCTCCAACATCTGTCATTTCAGGACTTGTTAATTTTAGCCATTCTGAGGTGGTATATCATTGTAGTTCTGATTGGTATTTTACTGATGCTGAGTGATGTGGAGCACTTTTTCACGTGTCCGTTGGCCATCTGGATGTCTTCTTTGCAGAAAATGTCTGTTCATGTCTTCTGCCCATTTCTTGTTTGGATTCTTTGTTCTTTGGGTGTTGAGTTTGATAAGTTCTTTATAAATTTTGGATACTACCCTTTATCTGATATGTCATTTGCAGATATCTTCTCACATTCTATCAGTTGTCTTTTGTTTTTGTTGACTGATTTCTTTGCTGTGCAAAAGCCTTTGATCTTGATGAAGTCCCAATAGTTCATTTTTTCCCTTGCAATGTTTCTAAGAAGAAGTTGCTGCAGCTGAGGTCGAAGAGGTTGCTGCCTGTGTTCTCCTCAAGGATTTTGATGGTTTCCTGTCTCCAATTGAAGTCTTTCATCCATTTTGAGTCTATTTTTGTGTGTGGCATAAGGAAATGCTCCAGTTTCATTCTTCTGCATGTGGCTGTCCAATTTTTCCAACACCACTTGTTGAAGAGACTGCCTTTTTTCCATTGGACATTCTTTCCTGTTTTGTTCAAGATTAATCGACCATAGATTGAGGCTCCATTTCTGGGCTCTCTATTCTGTTCCATTGATCAATATGTCTGTTTTTGTGCCAGTATCATACTGTCTTGATGATGACAGTTTTGTAGTGGAGCTTAAAGTCTGGAATTGTGATACCACCAACTTTGGCTTTCTTTTTCAACATTCCTCTGGCTATTTGGGTTTTTTTCTAGTTCCATATAAATTTTAGGATTGTTTGTTCCATTTCTTTGAAAAAAAATGATGGTATTTTGATAAGGATTGCATTAAATGTGTAGATTGCTTTAGGTAGCATAGGCATTTTCACAATTTTTATTCCTCCAATCGATGAGCATGGAACCTTTTTCCATTTCTTTGTGTCTTCCTCAATTTCTTTCATGAGTACTTTATAGTTTTCTGAGTACAGATTCTTTGCCTCTTTGGTTAGGTTTATTCCTAGATATCTTATGGTTTGGGGTGCAATTGTAAATGGGATCAACTCCTTAATTTCTCTTTCTTCTCCTTGCCATTGGTGTATAGAAATGCAACTGATTTCTGTGCATTGATTTTATATCCTGACACGTTACTGAATTCCTGAATGAGCTCTAGCAGTTTTGGAGTGGAGTCGTTTGGGTTTTCCACATAAAGTATCATATCGTCTGCAAAGAGTGAGAGTTTGACTTCTTCTTTGCTGATTTGGATGCCTTTGGTTTTTTGTTGTTATTGTTGTCTGATTGCTGAGGCTAGGACTTCTAGTACTATGTTGAATAGCAGTGGTGATAGTGGACAGCCCTGCTGTGTTCCTGACCTTACGGGAATAGCTCTCCATTTTCCCCCTTTGAGACTGATATTCACTGTAGGTTTTTCATGATGGCTTTGAGGATATTGAGGTATGTACCCTCTCTCCCTGCACTGTGAAGAGTTTTGATCAAGAAAGGATGCTGTACTTTGTCAAATGCTTTTTCAGCATCTATTGAGAGTATCATATGATTCTTGTTCTTTCTTTTATTAATGTATTGTATCACATTGACTAATTTGCGGATGTTGAACCAACCTTGCAACCCAGGAAAAAAATCCCACTTGGTTGTGGTAAATAATCCTTTTAATGTACTGTTGGATCCTATTGGCTAGTATTTTGGTGAGAATTTTTGAATCCGTTTTCATCAAGGATATTGGTCGGTAATTCTCATTTTTTATGGGGATTTTGTCTGGTTTTGGGATCAAGGTAATGCTGGCCTCATAAAACGGGTTTGGAAGTTTTCCTTCCATTTCTGTTTTTTGAAACAGTTTCTTGAGAATAGGTGTTAATTCTTTAAATGTTTGGTAGAATTCCCCTGGGAAGCCATCTGGCCCTAGGCTCTTGTTTTCCTGGGGAGATTTTTGATGACTGTTTCGATCTTCTTACTGGTTAGGGGTCTATTCGGGTTTTCCATTTCTTCCTGGTTCAGTTTTGGTAGTTTATACGTCTCTAGAAATGCATCCATTTCTTCCAGAGTGTCAAATTTGCTGGAGTATAGTTGCTCATAATATGTTCTTATAGTTGTTTGTATTTCTTGGGTGTTGGTTGTAATCTCTTCTCTTTCATTCATGATTTTATTAATTTGGGTCCTTTCTCCTTTCTTTCTTTTTGATAAGTTTGGCCAGGGGGTTATCAATCTTATTAATTCTTTCAAAGAACCAACTCCTAGTTTCATTGGTTTGTTCTACTGTTTTTTTGGTTTCTATTTCATTGATGTCTGCTCTGATCTTTATTATTTCTCTTCTCCTGCTGGGTTTAGGCTTTCTTTGTTTTTCTTTCTCCAGCTCCTTTAGGTGTAGGGTTAGGTTGTGTATTTGAGACCTTTCTTGTTTCTTGAGAAAGGCTTGTACCGCTATATATTTTCCTCTCAGGACTGCCTTTGCTGTGTCCCACAGATTTTGAACCCTTGTGTTTTCATTATCATTTGTTTCCATGAATTTTTTCAATTCTTCTTTAATTTCCTAGTTGACCCATTCATTCTTTAGAAGGATGCTCTTTAGTCTCCATATATTTGGAAA
>PISX010028657.1:0-21228 GCA_004024625.1 Mellivora capensis | reverse complement strand
TTTTTATGCCAGTACCATGCTGTCTTGGTGATCACAGCTTTGTAGTAAAGCTTGAAATCAGGTAACGTGATGCCACCAGTTTTATTTTTGTTTTTCAACATTTCCTTAGCAATTCGGGGTCTCTTCTGATTCCATACAAATTTTAGGATTATTTGCTCCAGCTCTTTGAAAAATACCAGTGGAATTTTGATCGGAATGGGTGCTCATCTTTTCTTTCCATGTGAAAGCTTTTACCATGGGGGAATGATTTTTTCCCCATTTTATCCCATTTACCTGTTACTGTTCTTTAAAGTTCAGTTTCAGTGTCATCAACCCTGGGAAATCTTCTTGCTGTTTCCTCCCTCCTCCATGTTTAGTTTGGATGTCTCTCCTCTGCTTCCATAGTATCCTATGCATACATTCATCATATAACCCAATATATATTGTAATCTATCTGTATTTCTTTGACAAGAACACAGTTTTTATAGGCATAAATTCTTCTATTTTATATTTCTAGACTCTTTCTTAATACCTGATACGTAGTACGGAAAGCCACAATAAAGTTTTATGAATGACTGAGAGAATTTGTCATTTCTCTTGAGATTAATTATCCAGACTACAAAGATTCACTCTTCTTTTTTTTTTTTTTTTAAGATTTTATCTATTTATTTGACAGACAGAGATCACAAGTAGGCAGAGAGGCAGCCAGAGAGTGAGAGGAAGAAGCAGGCTCCCCGCTGAGCAGAGAGCCTGATGCGGGGCTCAATCCCAGGACCCCGGGATCATGACCTGAGCCGAAAGCAGAGGCCTCAACCCACCGAGCCACCCAGGCACCCTCCAAAGATTCACTCTTGAAATGAGCTGTGTTTTGTTGGTGTAGTTCTCCCTTCTCAGTGTCTCTCAAAATAGCCTGAGGAGACACTAAAGGACTGACTTGTAGTCTTTGTCTTTCACTTTTTCAACCTCTGTGTGTGTGTGTTTTGTGCTTCTTTTGTGTTAGTATAGTTTTTCTGAACCAGATGCCAAATTCTAAATAGCTGCTGGTTGAAAGTGGTAGTTGTAGTAGTTATTGTAGCAATAGTGGTTATTACCACTATTACCACTAAGAACCGTAGTAACCATAGTAACATAAATTGAGGTCTTACGGTATGCCAGATGCTGCCATCAGAACTAAAGTGTACTAATTTATTTAATCTTCATAATAACCCTAAGACATGGTTTTTATTGTTGTCCCATTTTTCAGATGAGGAAACTGAGGCATAAAGAGATTGAGTAATTTGACACATCACATAGGTAGTAGGTGGTGAAGTAAATATTCTAACATAGACAACCTGACTCCACAGCCAATACTTGGAACCATTATAACCTTCATAGTGTTTCTGAGAAGGAAAACCTCCATTCATGGTTTGTCAGTCCATTGGTTGTCTTCCATTTTATAGGCCAATTTCCTGAAAAAAGTAAGACCAGTGGCAGACCTCAACATTTTTTCTTTCTTTAGAGAAAGTCTGCAATTTTTCATTTTACTTATTGCTAACTTTTTTTTTCCATATAGGACTTTGAATTTATCAAACATTTAGGGTTATAAGAGATGAGAAGAATCTGAATTGAAAACCAGGCTGTGAAAGTGTATATGTCCTTTCCAGAACTCATTCTGATGAGTTAGTTTTGACCTTTTAAATTATTTATTTATTTAGTTATTTTTTAGCAAGAAAGAGAGAGAGAGAGTGAGAGGGCAGAGGGAGAGAGAGAGAGAGAGAAAATCTCAATCATCTCCAGGACAGAGCCCAACATGGGGCTTGATCTCACAACCCTGAGATTGTGACCTGAGCCAAAATCGAGTCAGTTGCTTAAATGACTGAGCCATCCAGGCACTCTTGACATTTTTAATCTCTTAAACCTTTCTCCAGGACTGCTAATGAGATGTGAAATGGAGTGATTGAGATTTCACTTCCCTTTCCTCCCTGCACCCTTTTTGAAGTTCAGTTGAAGTGATTGGAGACCAAATGCCAAAAGAGCTGGTAGAAATAAAAGGCCATAAATAATCAATAGGTTTGAGACACCTGGGTGGCTCAGTCAGTTAAGTGTCTGCCTTCGGCTGAGGTCCTCATCCCAGAGTCCTGAGATCCAGTCCTACACTGTGCTCCTTGGTCAGTGGAGACCTTGCTTCTCCTGCCACCTTCTCCCTCTGCCTGCCACTCCCCCTGCTTGTGCTCACTAGCTCTCTCTGACAAATAAAAAATAAATAAAATATTTTTAAAAAATCAAAAATTTAATAATTTTCATATGTTTATTGGCTAATTTATTTTTCTGTGAATAGTCTGTTCCTATCTTTTGGGAAAAAAAACACCCCAAAACAGAAAAGTTGACAGTATAATGAGGACCCATTTATCCTTTACTAGATTCAGTGGTAAACATTTTGCCACACTTGCTCTCCCTCGTCCCAACCTCTCATTTCTCTCTTTCTGTGTATATGCATACACAAAAATACACATATTTTCTGAATCATTTGGATATAATCTTTTTTTTACAAGTGACAAATGTATTTCTTTCTATTGTTATTAAAGTTTTCTCCAATGTAGTTCAGTAAACAAAGCATTTAATTTTATTTTATTCCACTATTAGTCATAGTTTGAGCTCTACACACTCCCTTCCCTTTAACCTCAAAGGGAGCTCCTTTGTATGTAGCCACACACTCATCATTAGTAAAGAGATCAGGCTGGATCTGCTCCCAAATCTTCTTAGGATTCAGCTCCTTGTCAGGCTGTCCAGGAAAAGCATCAAAAACAATTCTGTCTCCAGGAACAGACCCATTAGGAGGTGCCAAGATTTCAACTTCCTCAGGTGAACTAGCACACATCACCATTGCTTGAGATATTACCCCCCTCATCTTTGTAGGTTTCAGGTTACAAAGTAAAATCACCATCCGATTTTTTTTAAAGATTTTATTTATTTATTTGACAGACAGAGATCACAAGTAGGCAGAGAGGCAGGCAGAGGGAGAGAGAGGGGGAAGCAGGCTCCCCGCCGAGCAGAGAGCCTGATGTGGGGCTCGATCCCTGGACTCTGGGATCATGACCTGAGCCGAAGGCAGAGGTTTTAACCCACTGAGCCACTCAGGCGCCCTTCACCATCTGATTTTGCTTATGTTCAAGAGGAACATGATTCACCAGGCCACTGACAACTGTTCTTGGGACTGTTTCTCCAACATCTACTTCTTCCACATATAAAGAATCTGCATCAGGGGGTTTTCTGGCAGTGATGATACAACCAACTCGAAGATCCAGATGAGAAACATCTACTGGCTTAGAGTCAGTGCTTCCTGCTACTGACTGCTGTTTTTTCTCTTTTTTCTCTCCTTTCACTTCAGTTTTCTCTTTCATCTTCTTTTCTTCTGCTCCTCTTCCTATCTGTTCTTTGGCACCAGCAGTTATAGTTGTTATTGGTCTAGACTGTATCACATTTTCAGAAACTGTGGAATTAGCTTGCTGCTTTAAATATTCAATAATTTGATCTACTTCTGCACCCTTCTGTTCCATTCTCTTCAGAACAGCACCATTAGTTGCCATTTTTGCCAAGAAATGGCAGAAAATGATGAATCGGTGGACAGAGCAACCTGGTGAGCCTCACTCAGGCAGCCTCAGTATGGAGCCGTCCATTTGGATGTAATCTTCAGACTTCATGACACATCAGCATGTATCTCCTTAGAGCTAGGACAGTCTACATAACCAAACTACCATGATCAGAATCAAGAAATTTAACACTGACACAATAATATTATCTAATATATGGTACATATTAAGAATTCCCCAGTTATCCCCCAAATATTTTTATAGCTCTTTTTTCCCTCATTGTATGATCCAGTCAGGAATCACACATGTTAATTAACTTAGTTGTCCTGATTTTTTTTTAAAATTTAAAAAAGATTTTATTTATTTATTTGACAGACAGAGATCACAAGTAGGCAGAGAGGGAGGAAGCAGGCTCCCTGCTGAGCAGAGAGTTGATGTGGGGCTTGATCCCAGGACTCTGGGATCATGACCTGAGCCAAAGGCAGAGGCTTAACCCACTGAGCCACCCAGGCAGCCCCCTGATTTTTTAATATACTTTAATAATTATAAAAAAAATCCTTGCCTTTTTGGTCATTTATTACAGTGGTATATATTTTTTCTAATCAGAAGATCATTCAGTTCAGTCATTGAATTTTTGGGAGTTTATTATAAGTAATCAAAAAGCAGATAAAGGGGACGCTTGGGTGGCTCAGTTGGTTAAGTGGCTGCCTTCGGCTCAGGTCATGATCCCAGCGTCCTGGGATCGAGTCCCACATTGGGCTCCTTGCTTGGCAGGGAACCTGCTTCTCCCTCTGCCTCTGCCTGCCACTCTGCCTGTGCTCGCTCGCTCTCTCTCTCTGACAAATAAATAAATAAAATCTTAAAAAAAAAAAAAAGCAGATAAAGATTTGTGTATAAAGATGTTGATTACAGAATATTTAAATAACAGTTTAAAAATGACTATAGTTAATAGTAAATGATAATCATAAGATTGAGTATTATGCATTAATTAAAATTATGCTTTGAATAATAATAGAGACATTTTAATGAAACTTTAAAGGGGCCCCTGGTTGGGTCAGTTGGTTAAGCATCCAACTCTTGATTTCAGCTCAGGTCATGATATCAGGGTAGTGAGATTGAACCTGCTTGGGAATCTCTCCCTCTCTCTCTGCCCCTCCCCACTCATATACTCGCCTTTTTCTCTCTCAAGATAAAATAAAATAAAATCTTAAAGACTTTTAAGTTAAAAAGTATATAAAACTGGGGTATCTGCTGGCTTAGAGGAATGTGTGACTTTGATCTTGGGGTTATAAGTTCAAGCCCCAAGTTGGGTGTAGAGATTATTTTAAAATCTTTTAGAAACTATATAAAACTTCCTGTATATATGTGTATACATGCCAATTTCAACTAACGGAGAAAAAGAGGGAGGAAATGAAGGCTATTGGACTTCTTGGATTCTACAGGATCAGACCATAGTGTTATTTTGGTGTGAACATGTGCTTTTCTTGAAGAAAGGGAAGAATGACCTGGAAGGTAATTGAGAGAATATCAGTGCTGCTACTCCCAGCACAGGTCCAGTAGGCAATGCTCTTCTGTTTCAGAGGGGGGCCCCTGAGAAGAGCCATGTGGCAGGGCCATCCTGAAGAGCTGTGGGGGTGATGCTGCTAACCCAGTGGGTCTGGAAGGTGGGACATCAACCAAAGAGAATTATTCTACAGCTTTAACATCTAATATAATTTGCCTTGCTAGGTTTTGGACTTGCTTGGGATCTGTCACCTCTTCCTTCTTTCCTTTTTCTTTCTTGTAGAATGGGAATCTCTCACTTATTCCTCTCCCTTCCACCATTGTAACTTGTTTGGCTTCACAGGTTCGCAGCTGGAGAGGAATTTTGCCTCAGGAGGAATCATACCTGGAAACTCACTCATATCTAATTAGTTGCTATTTAAGTGAGACTTTGGATTTTATTTTATTTTTTTAAGATTTTGTTTATTTATTTGTCAGAGAGAGTGAGCACAGGCAGAGTGGCAGGCAGAGTCAGAGGGAGAAGCAGGCTCCCCGCAGAGCAGGGAGCCCGATGTGGGACTCCATCCCAGGACGCCGGGATCATAACCTGAGCCGAAGGCAGCCGCTTAACCAACTGAGCCACCCAGGCGTCCCAAGACTTTGGATTTGAGACTTTAGGGTTGATCTGGATTTGAGACTTGTGGGGCTGATGAGATGGAAAACATGTATTTTGCATGTGATAAAGACATGAATTTTGAGGGCGCCAGAGATGGAATGCTGTGGGCTGAATTGTGTTCCCCTAACATTCATATATTGAAGTTCTAACCCCTAATGTGATTGTATTTGGAGAGAGAACCTGTGAGGAGGTGTTAAAGTTAAATGAAGTCATTGGGGGACCCTAATCTGAAAGGATGGGTCCCCTGGGTCCCCTTTTAAAAAGAGGAAGAGACACCAGAGCTCTTTCTACCATGTGAGGACATAGCAAGAAGGTTGCCATTTGCAAGGTAGGAGAGCTCTCAGTAAAAACTGAACCCTACTAGAACCTTGATCTTTGATTTTTCAGCTTCTGGAAACTGAGAAAATAAATTTCTGCTGTTTAAGCACCCAATCTGTGGCATTTTGTTATGGCTGCCCATGCAGATTAATACATGTATATAAATGTATTTATATAATTAGGAGAAAAATACCTGGAAAAAAAGTACCAAAATATTAATCAAATTTGTCTCTGGTATGAGGGATTGACATTTTTTTTGTTCTTCCAATTTTAACCTAAAAGAAATTAATAAGTAGTTCCAAATGAAAGTCCAGCAGGTTATTTTGAAGGACTGAAACCTTAGAACATTTATGTGGTACTACCTATTGTTTTCCTTCTTGTTTTAATTCAGATAATTAACATAAAGTGTTATATTAGTTTCAGATATACAGTATAGTGATTCAACAATTCTATACATTGCTCATTTACTCATTGCTCATCATGATGAGTATACTCTTAATCCCTTACTGCTATTTCACCTATGCCCCCACTCACCTCCCCTCTGGTAACCACCAGTTTGTTCTCTGTATTTAAAAGTCTGTTTTTTTGTCTCTTTTTTGTCATTTTGTTTCTTAAATTCCACATATGAGAGAAATAATATGGTATTTGTCTTTGACTGACTTATTTCACTTACAATTATATCCTCTAGATCCATCCATGTTATTGCAAATGGCAAAATTTCATTCTTTTTTATGGGTGAGTAGTATCCCATTATGTATACCACATCTTCTTTATCCATTCATCTATGGCATTATGACTTTTTAACCCCCTTTTTGCATCTTACATTTTCTAAATACTTAATGATGTACTACTTTTTTTAAGAAAATAATCTCTACACCCAGTGTGGGGCTTGAACTCATGATCCTGAGAGCAAAGTTCACAGGCTCTACTGAGTGAGCCAGGGGGGCACTCCCAACAATGTACTACTTTTAATAGCTAAAACTTTCTAAGAAGAGTAATGGAATAATTAGTCCTTGTTCTAAATTTGGGTTTGCTGCTATCTCTCTGAGTGACTCTGGAAGTCTTCTTACTGTCTGCTTCAGTTTCTTGATGTATAAAAGGGGAGAGTTAGTCTAAATGGTCTCTAGGTCTCTTTTCTTTCTTTCTTTCTTTTTTTTTTTTTTTTTTTTTTTTTTTTTTTTTTTTTTTTTTTTTTTTTTTTTTTTTTTTTTTTTTTTTTTTTTTTTTTTTTTTTTTGGCGGGGTGTTGGGGGTAGCAGGGGTGATAATGTTTTTAATTCCTGTACGTGAGATAAACCGGGGTGCTTGGGCCAAGCTGGTATTGGCCTCCAACGTCTGGCCAGGGTGTACAGCTGGCCCCTTAAGCAGACCTCAGTAGCCATCATTGGCCCAGGTGACCTCGTAGTCAGGGTACATGGCTTTGATCTTCTTGGTGGAGATTGAGTGTTGGGCATGACCATAACCCACTGAATAGACAGACATGTAGATCTTCTTGTCCTGGGTCTGGTGGGAGATGGGCCTGCTTCCCAGGCACTATAGCTCTTCTTCTGTGTCTTGCCCAGTACTTTGTCACAGCTGTCAGTTGAAGACGGCATGAGAATTGATGTTCACATCAGTTATCTCGGCAAGGTCTGTCGCCACCATGTTCCCCATGGCCCACCTGTCCCTGAAGACTGTGTCTCTAGGTTTCTTTTAGCTGTCATATCACATGATCCTGTAACTTCCTAGTCCTGAGATACCTTCACAGGTCCCTCCACTGCCTTTTCTTTTAGGGTCAGTCTTCTGCAGTTACTTCAAAATGTTTTCACAAATGACTACTCTAAAGAAGCCCTTACACTTAGCTTTGCTGTGAAGGTTTCTCTGACCCCAATTATTTGGATATACTCTTTTTTTTTTTTTAAGAGAGGGAGTGAGAGAGAGAGTGCAGGGGGTGGGAAGGGGCAGAGGGAGAGGAAGAGAGAGTATCTTAAGCAGGATCTACACCTAGCACAGAGTCTGATGTGGGGCTTGATATCACAGCCCTGAGATCATGACCTGAGCTGAAGTCAAGAGTTTGATGTTTAACTGACTGAGCCACCCAGGCACCCCTCATGTATTCTTTCTTTAACTCAGTGTTTTATAATATAGCTCTGTTACTGTCTTTGCTCAAATTTCCCCAAATTCGGTTTTTGAGACTCCCTTTAAACCAGATCCTGTGTCCTTTTGACATGGCCCCATCATTCTTTAATAAATCCTTCCTTTCTCGGTGGTAGATGTTCCATGCTCATCTTGTCCTTTCACTGCCTCAGTCCGAGAATAAGTTACTTCTCCAGTGAGCCCTGGTTTGTTTTCGTGGGGAATAGTATTTAGAAATCAAGATCTTGGAACTGGACACACTCATTGTTACTGGAGTAGTATCGCTTTTTGGTTCTTTGAATGGACAGAACTAGGAAAACAAACATACATACCTAACTCATGTTCATACTGTTATTACCAATTAACACTTTCATGACAGGGTTTTTCCTCACCTTCTGCCATTCCATATTTGTATGTTCCTTTTTCTCTCAGAACTCTTGTTCCCAAGAATATCAAATTATGTACTTATTTGCTTTATCCTATCATGTGCACAGGCAATTTATCCTATTATGTGCACAGGCAAATTTTAGGATTAATGTACCAGTGCTATTAGTAACAACAGGCTTACTAATTAAAATTCAGTGTTCTTGAAAGTTTTTTTTTTAAGTTGTTTTTTTACCTTAGGGTATAATTCACATAGGATTACAAAACTATCACACCTAAAAATTTAACAGAATTTCATAGTGGCTTCTGATGTCTACTCTTTATACAAAAATTCTCCAATTTTCCTAAAAATATTTTTGCCCTTTTTGTCCTAATTTAGGCAGGCAAGAATCTACCACTGAACCATCAATGCCCCACCGCCTTTTTTTCCTAATTTAGGATCCAACTAAGATTCATTCATTGCCATTTGTATGTGGTGTGAATTAAGGGTCTAAGATAATCTTTTTGTGTGGATATCCAATTGTATCAGCATCATTTGTTAAGAAGGCTGTTATTTTTTCCCCCCACTGAATTGCCTTTATCTTTTTTGGAAATCATTCTCATCACCAGCACAACAGCCCATTACTTTTGTTCTAGAACTTTTTAACAGATCTGATTTTATAGGGTCAGATAAAAGAGAGTGAATACACTAAAAAAAAAAGGATTATTTATTTATTTATTTGACAGAACGTGTGAGCATACACAAATGGGGACTGGCAGAGGGAGAAGGAGAGGGAGAAGCAGGCTCCCCACTGAGCAGGGAGCCTGGTGCGATGTGGGGCTCAATCCCAGGACCCTGGGATCATGACCTGAGCAGAAGGCAGACGCTTAACCAACTGAGCCACACCGGTGCCCAAATATACTTTTGTTTTTAGGATGTGTTCCTCAGATATGTCCTCAACTGAGGGTTGGTGGCAGATACCAGTGGATGCATGCTTTTTGCATGTTTGAACCTCATACTTACTTTTGCAGATCTTATCTGCATGCCAGCTTTTTCATATTTATATAATTCTTGCTCAATTTATTGAGCTATTCTGAGGCTCTACAATTTGGTCTGCAGATTAGATAGAAATCTCATTTGTAACAAATGGTATAATGTGAATATTTACTTTAGTTACAACGTTAAACATACAGGAAGGTGGTGTAGAGAGATAAACTGGTTTATTCCTTTTCCAAAGGTATTTAAATTTTCTAAGGTATTCAAAATTCATTCTTCAGTAAGGATATTTCTACCTATGTCTTGTCAAAGAATGAAACAGCACACCATGTTGCCATACCAAACGACCTTAGGACTACTAATTTTTACAACTTTTTGCTATTTTCAATTTTTTTAAAGGCTCCACACCCAGCATGGAACACCCCAACACAGGGCCTGAACCCATGACTCTGAGATCAAGACCTGAGCTGAGATCACAAGTTAGATGCCTAGCTGACTTAGCCACCCAGGCATCCCCTGCTATTTTCAGTTTTTATACATGTTGTTATAGCACACCTGCTGTGTTGTTAATGATGGTATCACTGGTTGCAATTGAGAATGAATCAAAAGTGATTTAGTATCTGGCAAGAATTTGATGGGATGACTACTCACACATTCTGTCGGGGTGTCTAAGTTAGCACAACCTTTCCAACTCAGTAATTTTACTTCTAGGTGATATTCAAGGAAAATAAGTTGAGATGCAAAGGAACATTTATGTACAGACTTTAATTATAGTGGAGAAAAATTGCAAAAATTTTGAAAGAATGGGTAATTGTGGCATTTCCATGTGATGGAGTACTATGCTTTTAAATAGTTTTAAGATACAGGAGATATCTAAATGAAGAAGTTTTAAAAAGTAGGATCCTAAGGTGATAAATAGTATGATCTCAGTTATCTAAAGAATAAATTATATTTAAAAAAAGAATAAATTATATACAGCTAAGCGTAGGAAGAAAAACTCTAAGGAAATACAGTTTAGTTGTATTTTTTAAAGATTTTATTTATTTATTAACATTTTGTTTCTTTATTTATTTGACAGAGGGAGATACAGTGAGAGAGGGAACACAAGCAGGGGAAGTGAGAGAAGGAGTAGCAGGCTCCCTGCTAAGCAAGGAGCCCAATGTGGGGCTGGATCTCAGGACCCTGGAATGATGACCTGAGCCAAAGGCAGATGCTCAATGACTGAGCCACCCAGGCGCCCATATTTATTTATTTGACAGAGAGAACAAGCAGAGAGAGAAGCAGGCTCCTTGATGAGTAGGGAGCCCTATGCGGGGCTTGATCCCAGGAGCCTGGGATCATGACCTGAGCTGAAGGCAGACGCTTAACCAACTGGGCCACCCAGGTGCCCCCAAAATACAGTTTTAATGTGGCTCTCAGGGTTAGGATTGTAGGGAAGTTTTACTTTTTTTCTTTATACTCTTTTGAACTTTGCAGTTTTTCTCCAAATGCATTTTGTATGTGATAATTTTTAAAAAAGCAGTAAATATCAGAAAATGGTCCTAGGCCTGACGTTGTAGAGGCAAGTCATGTAGATTCCTTTTTCAGTTTGTATTTGAGACTTAATTGAACAATAGTTGATTGTTGAGGTTTACACAGTTTAGTTTGATAATACTAGTGATCCCTTGATTGAGAGTTCTAAGTAGTTCTGGTTTTTTTTTTTAAGATTTTATTTTTTTATTTGACAGAGAGATCACAAGTAGGCAGAGAGGCAGGCAGAGAGCGAGAGAGGAGGAAGCAGTCTCCCTGCCGAGCAGAGAGCTCGATTCAGGACTTGATCCCAGGACCCTGAGATCATGACCTGGGCCGAAGGCAGAGGCTTAACCCAATGAGCCACCCAATGAGCCACGAGAGTTCTAAGTAGTTCTTGAAGTTTCAGTGTTACTTTTATTGGTGATTATTCCTAAGATCTCTCCTAATCAATTACGATGTTGAAATAAAAAGGTTTGGGGGTTTATGTTATTTCTATTTGTAATATGACCTTGAAGGTAGCTTGAACTTTTGAGATACAGCCCACCATTGGTGTTTCAGAGATTTCTCTGATTATTCGTGAAGGGTGTGTTTCACTGTTTTGTTACAATATTTCTTATAAATAGTGACATATCAGATCATAAACCAGAATTTTTTGAGTATGAATCAGTCTTTTAAATTAGTTAAATAGGGCATAGCTCAACATATTGTTTAACATTTTTCTTAAAAGTATGAATCAGTTCAGAAGAGTGGATGTGAGTCACATCCATGAATAATAGTGACCAAACATTGAGAAGTAGTATCAGTATCAACTTAGCTACTAAGTTGTGACATCTTGGCCACTACTAATTGCAAAAGGGTCTTTTTCGCCATCATACTGAAAAGAGACATATTCTTATAAAATGACTTACCCTACCTTTTCAACTTTTTGTTATATTTCCTGGCAATCCATAATGCTGATATTGTTGATTCCTTGATAGGAAGCTGGAGCTAGTGGGAAGTACTTCCCACTACTATTAAGCCATCAGGCCTGACATGCAGTATCCCTAGTCTGTACTACATTCGAATAGTCCTTTAAGATTCTCCTATTATTCTTGGTTTCCATCTAAAATTGTCCACTGCCATACTATGACTTACTTCTATAAAGCAATTTATTTTTATTTTTATTATTGTTATTATTGTTTTTTAAAAGATTTTATTTGTTTGACAGACAGAGATCACAAGTAGGCAGAGAGGCAGGCAGAGAGAGAGAGGAGGAAGCAGGCTCCCCGCTGAGCAGAGAGCCCGATGTGCGGCTCGATCCCAGGACCCCGGGATCATGACCTGAGCCACCCAGGCACCCCATGACTTACTTCTAATATACATTTTTGGGGAGGCAGAGAAATGGGTCATTCGTTATATATAACCAGTTATTCCCCATCTGGAAGATTAGATTCCAGTGTACTATACAGATGATGGTATAATTCCTTGATCAAAATCAAGCAGACACAAAACTCTGGGCTGATACTGCCAGTGCTGCTCTTAATCTTAGTTCTCCCCCTACCATAAAAAAGACTAACTTTAGGGGCGCCTGGGTGGCTCGGTGGGTTAAAGCCTCTGCCTTCGGCTTGGGCCATGATCTCGGGGTCCTGGGATTGAGCCCCGCGTTGGGCTCTCTGCTCAGCGGGGAGCCTGCTTCTTCCCTCTCTCTCTGCCTACTTGTGATCTATCTCTCTGTCAAATAAATAAATAAAATATTTTTTTAAAAAAAGACTAACTTTAAGCTTCTGGGGTATTCTGGTTTTCTCCCAGTGGGGGCCAGGACTTGTTTTCCCAGTCAGGTGATGGTGGATTCTAATAGGCAGAAAATTTTATTTTTGTGTCTGATTCAGAATTTCCTTCTTTCATTCTGGACCCAGCCCTTGCCAGAAGGAGTAGACCCAGTTAGCAAGTACTTACTGTGTCAGGGTATGATCATATGGAGTAGACCATGAGACTATCACTCCAGCATTTTATACCAGAGGACACCAACTTACACTTCATGACTGTCAGACCTAACCACCTTACACAGCTGCAGATAAAAAGGAAGCTTGGCTGGCATCAGGTCCTGTGGCCTGTTCTCCAGTAATTTTCTTTTCTGTATTACTATTTCCAGATGACAGTAGCTTCCATGCTGATAGCCTCTACCTATCAGGAGATCTAAACCTTAGAGAACTTTGTGGCTTCACAGTCTCGACTAGAAGTAGCATCCTTTTAGGAGCATATACTGGGTGAATCTATGTTTCCCACAGTGTCTTGAAGAGATCAAGAATCCCTCACCATAACTTTTAAACGGACAGAACTCAGCTTGTCCTATGTTTTGCAATGCCATGTTGCTGTTGCATGGCAGGCTCCTTCCATACATTAGCACGGTATACTAGGACTTCAGATAGCTTTCTTAAACAATGCCCTGCACTGAAATTGAGTGATAGGTGTCCAAGATAGTTCTGGGACATCTGGAAAATTATTGAATTCCTGTCCCAGGTTCCTCTGGGACACTGACACTTTTTTGACGCAAAAATAAATTGGTGATTTAATCACAAATATATTCACTCCCCCAAGCCATAATACTTATGCTGTTCACTTAAATTCAGAGCCTGATTAGTGGGCTGTTTAGTCCCTCTGCCAGCTGGCTTTTAGCTCCATCCATTGTGGTGCTACCTCATAAACTCTAGCTCCATAACTATCCCAGTTGTTTTTTGTCATAATGTGGCTTTCAATACATATCATGAATTTTGAAGGTTCTGTTCAGTGTCCTCAATGTTAAAATTTGGTCTCATTTCAAGTCACTTGTATTAAAAGTTGGGCAATGTATTGCTTTTCTTGTTGTAATCTCGATGGCCACTTTGCATGGTAGCATGAAGAAAGCAGCCCAGAGTCTTTTTATCAGGGCTTCTCACCAGTTACCTTCTTTTGTGCCACTTGTTCTAGGAAGTGTGTGAACTAGGGGTTAAAACCTTGGTCTATTTGACTCTTAAGGTCTATGTTCTTTTCCCTGTACGACCTCTTGATGTCAAAAATCTAATGTGATATAATTCAGAAAAATATGCTCTTCTTATTTGCCTTCTGTCTTTTGTGTTATTTTAAAATTACTTCATTTATTAAATAGGAAATATGCATATGCCACGCAAACTTTAAAATATTAAAGAGAATACAGTAAAAAGGTCTCCCTTCCATTCCTATACCTAGCTATTTGGGTCTTCTCCCCAGAAGTAGTCATCATTAACAGTTTCTTATGAGTCATTTGAGAGATTTTACGCATGTCAAAATGTATGTGTGCATACATCAGAGAAACCTTTTGATTATTTTTTCTATCCTTTGACTTGGTCTTAGAGTACCATGTGTTACCAAAAAAATATTCAGAGCTAACTGTGAGTTGAATACTCCCTTTTGGGTTCTTACTATGTTTTAAAAATTTCTTGAAGTCATAAGGAATAGATTGTTTATTTTTTGGGTTGTTTCCCATGGCAAAGATCTGTTTCCCTGAAATCCTGGCCTTGACTACAGTAGGAATTTTCCTCTGTCCTCATTCACCCTGATAGAATGAGTTTCACACGTTTGTTACTGGATTAAGAAATTCTGGCAGTTCATGTCCAGATAATGTGTTGGAATTCAAAATTTGTGTGGAAACTTTGTGGTTACTTTGCAATGTGTTATAAAGCATTGTTGCCCCCCGCCCCAATATACTAAATCAATTCCCTTTTTAGTCTAAACTTAAAAACCCAAAATACATAACGTCTTCTCTGTAAAAATTTTTAAGTGATTGAGAAATGTGTATTATAAACAGTTATAGTTCTCTATAATACTCCCTCTCCAGCTGACTCCAAGATAACTAGTTTTCACAGTTTGGAGTATACTCTTCCAACATCTTAATTTTTCTTTAAAAAAAATGACTTAAATTTTATTTACTTATTTTAAAGGTTCTATTTATTTATTTGACAGAGAAAGAGACAAAGTTAGGGACGCCTGGGTGGCTCAGTTGGTTAAACGGCTGCCTTCGGCTCAGGTCATGATCCCAGAGTCCTGGGATCGAGTCCCACATCGGGCTCCTTGCTCGGCAGGGAGTCTGCTTCTCCTTCTGTCTCTGCCTGCCACTCTGTCTGCCTGTGCTCGCTCTCTTTCTCTCTCCCTCTCTCTCTGACAAATAAATACATTAAAAAAAAACACCACAAGTTAAATTTTAATTATGCATGGGCCATCTGGGTGGCTCAGTACACAGAGTGTACTGGGAGTCTAAGCATCTGCTTTCAGCTCGGGTCATGACTCTGGAGTTGAGCATCAGGCTCCCTGTTGGGCTCCTTGCAGTGGAGAGTCTGCTTTTCCTGTTCCCTCTGCTTCTCCTCCCTGCTTGTGCTCTCTCCCTTTTGCTCAGTCTCTCTCAAATATATAAATAAAATTTTAAAGAAAAAGTTAAAATTTTAAATTATGCAGTATCTGAATATGTGAGAGAGTACTTGTAACACATTTAAGTTTTGGAGAGGAATAAAGCCCACCACCTATCATTATTTTCTAGTAGAGTTTAGTGTGATGTACTCTACATGTTTTCTTAGACTTTCCTTCCTGTTTTTTTTCTCCACTAGACTGGTGAATTGCAGGAGCAAGGACTTAGTCTTCTGTTTCTTTTGGAATTTGCACAATTATATCTCACTCTGTGTTATGTTAGGTACCAGGGAGTGAAGCCTGGCTTTTCGCCTCTGAGAGACCTCAGCCCATGTGGATTTTGGGGGAAGAGTTTTCTGGAGAAAAAAAGAAAAAAGAAAAATGATTATTGAAAAAGTATAATTTGCATTATTTATTGGAAGGATGTATTCTTTTCCTTTGGGTTGAAAATTTAGTTTCTTCAGAACGTGTAGATTTCTGAGGATGCTTCTATAATAGGACTGATATTAAGACTCATAATCAGGTAACTGATAGGTGATAGTGGCAGTAACTAAAGCTTTGTGAGCTGTATCGTAATTTATAAGCATTAAATTGTTCATGTTTATTCTTGGTAAAAATAAAGACTTTTTAGCAGATGCCAGACAGAAGGAATTGTCATACTTTTCTTAACTTCTCTTATGAAACTTGGAAACTCCAGACAGGCATTACAGAGAAGAAACTCAAAGCTTTTTGGTATAAGTTTATCCATTAAATCTTTCAATTTCCTCCTTTCCAAAGGCTTCTGTATTTTCATGGAAAATTCTTGTTTTTATTGAATAGATACATAGACAAGAGAATATATTTGTGGGGTTCAAAGAAGAATGATGGGAGGATGGCAAAAGAATCAGAAGATTTAGCTTATAACCTATTTAGGTCAGAAGAGGACAAATACACAAATGTATCAACTTGGCTCTTATTTATGTGATGATCCTCAGTTGCAATGTGGTACTCTGGAAATAGGAAAGTACTCGAGTGACAGAGGAATAAGCAAATAGTTAAGAATAGCATAAAGTTGGTTCAAGAAGTCTTTCCAGAGAGATGAGTTTAGAGATGATAGTTAAGGAGCTAATTGAAATGTGTTGATTGAAAGGAAAGATTATTCATACTAGGATACGTGGTAAGTATGGGGAGAGGATTAAAAAGATGCCAAATTATATACCGGCCATATTGACTTGGAGAGAATAGAGTGATACCAGAGTTGTACTTGCTACTGTGCTGAAGAAAATGAGTCCCTCTTTTGTACATCATTTTCTTCAAAGAGTAAAGATATACAGGGCTGGCCCAATTTGGCAGATTCACTCCTCTGGGAGTCCCTTCCTTCCTTCCTTCCTTCCTGTCTTTCTGTCGGTGGGAGGAACCTTTCTCACTTTAGGTCCTAGTGTCCTTTTCGTCACCTATTACCCTTTCTCATTTTTAATTTGTTAGAGGATTGAAAGCTTTGTCCCACTTAAAATCTTGGTGGCTTATGACTGATTACTGTGAGCAATGAAAGCAGAAGAGCAAGGTTACATCACTAGTTACTTCCACTTACTTATCTAGAACCACAAGCCCTCAGGAAAATAGGATTGCTTGACCAACTGGCCTCTATCCTGCAGATTCTCCCACCTCATCAATTTCTTCTGTTTTTCCCTTTCTCATTTCTAAAATCCCAGAGCTCATATTCTTTCTTTGCCATCTGTCTTCCACCATTTACCACTTCTATTTGAGTCTTCTGTTCTGGCTCTTGCATTAAAGTATCCTAATTGTATTGGTGTTCCCTGGGTAGCTGATTTTTGGTTACCTTGAACCTAGGACCCCCTCCTTGCCCTTTTATTATTATTTTTTAGAGGAACCTCATGCATAAATTTCATTTTTTATATCAAAAGATATAGCATATGCTATGAAAAACAGTACTTTTTTTCCTCTACCCTATCCTTTAGCCATTCAGTTTCTGCCTTTAGGTAATCACTATTGCCATTTATTATGGATTTCCCTAGAAAGAGTTTATGCATTCATAAACATGTAATATACTTAAAGTCACTCTCATAAATGTAGTATGCTTTGTACAATGTTAACATATCTTACTTTTTTTTCACTTAATATGTTGAATATATACTACACTTAACATGTTGAATATACAGTATATAGGGAACCAGTTCCTATTAATGGGCATTTAAAAAATTGAGATGAAATTAATTTACATAAAATTAATTAATTTTATTAATTAAAAATTATTTATTTTTAAATATTTTATGTATTTGAAAGAGATTGAGAGCATGAACAAGAGGAGGAGCAGAGGGAGAGGGAGAAGCTGACTCCCTGCTGTGCAGGGAGTGAAATGAGGGGCTCCATTGCAGGACCCCGCGATCATGACTGAGATGAAGGCAGACTCTTAATTGACTGAGCCACCCAGGTACCCTGGAAGTACATTTATTTTAGAGTTAATTTTGGCACCTATCTTCCTGAGGTGGCTGAGGAAGAAGCGGATGGTTAAGAATGGCATGTAGTTTGTTCAGGAAAGCTTTCCAGAAGACGTGAGTTTAGAGATGTCTTTTGAAGAAGCTAATTGGAATGTATTGAATTAACAAAAAGATATTCATAGTAGGATAAAAGAAAAGTATGAAGGGAAAATTTAAAAGATAGCCCACTCCACTCTCAGTCCTGGCCAATAACTGGCTAGAACATCCTCCCTGGGGAAGTAGATGATCAGTAAATTGATAGTCTTGCAACTTTTATTCCAGGGTTAGGACTCTCAGAGTCAGGAAAATATACTGGTTATAGACTCTACAGAGTGTATAGGGAGTCTTATTTTAGTAATAGGGCAGTGCAGTGTCTGGGACTTCTGTCAGTAAGAGTGGGTGATGAGTTTTACCCTGTACATGTGGTATCTGTATAAGCAGTTGATATTGATGATGATTATAGGTTTTGGCAAAGAACAACATTTGGCAAAGAACTAACAAAGAAAAGAGAGAAATTATAACAGTATGGTTTGCCTGATAAAAATAATGTTAATTGTAGTCTTCTGACTCATTTATTTCTATCTTGTCTTTTTCCAGAGAGAATTTGAGGTGGCTAATTGTAGTTATTACATCAACTTATTGTCATTTATTTTCAATTACTATGGCACACAGTTATGTACGTTAAAAATGTCAGATTAATGTATTCAAGTTTGAGAGGCTCCTGCCTGGATCAGTTGGTGGAAAATGCTACTGTTGGTCTTGTGATTGTGAGTGTGAGCCCCATGTAGGGTGTAGAGATTACTTAAAAAATAAAATCTTAAAAAAAGTTTCATTTGATTATAGCACATAGCTGCCTAACCTGGGCACAGTATTTGTTGTATATATATGACAGTTTGTTATTCCCATAAAAACATGGTCATCTTTGGTTTGTTATTATTGGTTTCGTTGGTTCAGAATGGGAAGAAATGAATTTGATTGGTAAAACACGATTAACAGAATTGTTGAGATCAACAATTGTTAGAATTATTTGTTGCACAAATAATTATTGGACACCTCTTCCTCATATCAAGAACCATGCTAGGAACTAGAGATATAGAGATGAAAGTCTTTGACCTTAGTGAGCTCAGGTCCAGAGAGGAAAAGAAATTTACTGCCATGTGATTCAGTGAGTAGTAGAGGAAGAAAACTTAATCCAATTTTTAGATAGTAAAGAAAGGCTTCCCAGAGAAAATGATATTTAAATTGAAAAGAATTTAAAAGTCAACAAAAACCCATAGGTTACATTATCGTTCACTCTTTGCCTTATATGTTCTGTGGGTTTTGGCAAATGTATTCACCCTAGTAATATGATACAGAATAGTTTCCCTTCCTTAACATTTCCCTGTGCCCTACCTATTCATTCTTTCTTCCTCTGAAACCTCTGGCATAAATTGAGTTTTGAAAGATAAGTAAGAGTCAGGTAAAGGAGAAAAGAGTTTATGGTACTAGGACATTAATATGAAAAAGCATGATTTGTAAGCATGTTGAAAATTCTGTATGACTTGAGGGCAGGGAATAAGTGTGGGGCAGGGTCAGAGATAACACATACAGAGTCTTCATATCATCCTGGGTTTGAAAAACCATAGCAAGCTATTTATATTTTATCTTGAAGACAGTGAGGCACTTTTTGAAGACTTAAGAGAAATGAAATCATCAGATGGTGGTAATTGTAATGATATACCCAGTTTGTTTGAGGCATTAAAAAAAATCTGTTGTAGAATGTAACACAGATAGACAGCTTTATAAAACAAACATTTAATGAATTCATATAAGATAGGAAAAAAAACCCTTTCTCAGGTACCCTGGAAAGCTTTCCACATGCCCTTCCCAATCCCAGTCTCCTCCCTAAAAGTAACTACCAACCTTTATGACAGAGACTTCCTTGCTTTATGTTTTATTACTCAGGTGTGCATCATTAAACATTAGAATTTATTTTTACCTGTTTTATCTTTTCGATATAGCTTATAATTTTTTTAATCTGTGGATTCCTTCTCCATGTCTTAATTTTTTCCTTGCAATTATTTATTGAGGCAGCGAAGCCATTTAACTGCATGTCTTTGTTTGACTCATAGTTTCCCATATTGTGAATTTTGCTGTGTATATTCCCATAGCATAGTTTACTTTTCTGTCCTTCATATTTTTTTGTAAATTGGTAGTTGTACCAGAAGATTGATGAAATTCAAATTTGATATATTCCATTTGAAATGTATAATTTAAAACTCCTCCCCTATTAGTAGATATTTGGATTTTTCCCAAATTTTTGCTCCTAAAACAGTGTTATGGTGAACAACTTTGTATAAATGTTTTTTGTAAACATGCAAATGAATCTCCCTTTCCCTATTATATATTATTTTACATGTTTTTATGTACCTTTCCTTCGTAGTACTTAATATATATGATTATTTGATTAATATTTTTCTTCTCTAGGCCATAAATTTTATGAGTAAGGAAAATGCTTATTTGTGTATTCCTAGTACTTTTGCTCAATAATATTAGTTGAATTAGTGCATTTCTATTAAGCGGAATTACTGAGTTAAGGAAGGAATACACCCTTTAAAAAAAGATTTATTTATTTATTTGACAGAGTGAGAGAGAGAGCGAGAGCGAGCTCACAAGTAGGCAGAGAGGCAGGCAGAGAGAGAGGGAAGCAGGCTTCCTGCTGAGCAGAGAGCCCGATGTGGGCCTTGATCCTAGGACCCTGAGACCATGACCCAAGCTGAAGGCAGAGGCTTAACCTACTGAGCCACCCAGGAGCCCCAGGAATACACACATTTTAAGTTTTGTTAGATGTTGTCAAATTATACTCTAGGAAGATTGTATTTATACTGCTGATACTCATTTTCTCACCTCCAACCATGCTGCCTCTTTCCCCTCTATCTCTTGATCCTTTCCTTCTACAAACATTTTTTATTTTTTTAAAAAATTAATTTATTTTTATTTCTTTTCAGCGTAACAGTATTCATTGTTTTTGCATCACAGTGCTCCATGCAATACATGCCCTTCCTAATACCCACCACCAGGCTCCCCTAAGCTCCCACCCCCTGCCTCTTCAAAACCCTTCATGTTGTTTTTCAGAGTCCATAGTCTCTCATGGTTCACCTCCCCTTCCAATTTCCCTCAACTCCCTTCTCCTCTCCATCTCACCATGTCCTCCGTGTTATTTGTTATGCTCCACAAATAAGTGAAACCATATGATAATTGACTCTCTCTGCTTGACTTATTTCACTCAGCATAATCTCTTCCAGTCCCGTCCATGTTGCTACAAAAGTCGGGTATTCATCCTTTCTGATGGAGGCATAATACTCCA
>PISX010028656.1:0-21189 GCA_004024625.1 Mellivora capensis | reverse complement strand
GATAGCAGGGGAAAAGAACATTCCAAATGAAAAGTCACAAGTGTACACATGTATGGGGACCGGTTGAAGACTGAATGATTATAATGAGCATAGTGTGTTGGAAAATGTAAAATCAACATACAATGCCAAGGTCTAGTCCCAGATAAATGTTAAGGAATTCTTATAGCAACTTTTGGAGATAACAGTAATTGTTATCTGAATGGAGGTAGATAAAAGTTAAGTATAAGCTTCATGATATATCATAAATATTTAATGGATCACTTTCAGGATCTAAGCATGACAGGGTTCATTGTATAGAGGATTTTCAGTAAAGCACATGTATGGAGAAAGAGGGAGCAAAAGGAAGGAATATCCCCAAATTAGGGCATATGTCAATATTTTCAAGTATTTGGATCCTGCAGAATAGGCAAAATAGTACCACTGAATGGCCTCTTTGAAGGCATCATTTGCTATCTCTACAATAAGATGTGTTGATAATATTAATCTTTTATGACTGACTGAGGGACTGACTTACTGAGTCAAATCATTTCTTTTAGGATTGGAGTTGAGTTTCATAATAATTCATTTTGAGAGCATACTAATTATTTATTTTCATATTACTTGGAGTAGCAGAACATATAAAATAGTGTTTCAAAACAGTTAAGCAACAGAACAGAGAATCCAAAGACAGACTTACACATTTACGATCTGTTGAGTTAACAACTCACGGAGAGTAGAAAACACTTGACAATAAAAAAGAATGAACTACTGACATGCTCAAAAACATGAATATATCTCAAAAATAATATGCTGAGTGGAAGAAACCAGGCACAAGAAAGAACATACTGCACGATCTTATACGAAGTGGAAAACAGTCAAAAGTAATCAATAGTAATAGAAATAAAATGAGTATTTTGCCTGGAGTAGGGAGGAAAGATTGACTACATTGAGACACCAGGGAGATTTCTGGGGCTATGGGAATATTCTGTATCTTAATTGGAGCAGTGGTTACATGGTATACTGCCATCACAAAGTGTCACAAACTGAGTTGCTTAAGCAGAGAAATTTGTTGTCTCACAACACTGGCAGCTGGAAATCTGAGATCAAGGTGTCAGCAGAGCCATGATTCCTCTGAAGGCACTAAAAGTTCTGACCAGGGCCTTTCTCCAAGATTGTGATAGTTGCTTGGCTTCTGGAAGTGTAACTCCAGTCTCCCTATGACATCCTCCCTGTGTGAAAAGTCTCTGTGTCCAAATGTACTTTTTTTATAAGGATAACAGTAATATCAAATTAGGGCCTGCCCTAATGAACTTGTTTTAACTGGACCACTTCTGTAAAGACTCTTTCTCCAAATACGGGTTTAGTACTAGGGTTTAGGACTCCCAATATATGTCTTTTGTGGGGGAGTGGGACAAAATTCAACTGATAGCCCATGGTTTAGACATTTGACACAACTCACAGAAGTGTACATTTAAAATGTGCACATTATAACCTCATAAATTATACTTCAATAAAGTTGATTTTAGAAAATTGGACATCTATGAAAATTTTGACATGTAAAATGCATATTAGAACTTATGCTCTTCTCTGAGTACATAGGGTGCTAAAAAGGTGAGTTCTGATTTTGTCCTACATTCTTCAACTATTTTAGAGCCAGTTTATTAAACTTAGCAAAAAGACACCATTTGTCTCATTAATCCTGGTACATAACATTAACCAAATCTTGTTGAATGCTGCTTATATTTTGCAAAGACCAAGTGATTTCCTAATAAAAAGCTGACTTGTTAATTATCATATGCTTTCACCTACTTGTGGAACATAAGGAATAACATAGAGGACATTAGGAGAAGGAAAGAAAAAGTGAATTGGGGGAAATCAGAGGGGGAGATGAACCAGGAGAGACTGTGGACTCTGAGAAACAAACTGAGGGTTTTGGAAGGGAGGGGGTGGGGGGATAGGAGAGCCTGGTGGTGGGTTTTAAGGAGGGCACATATTGCATGGAGCACTGGGTGTGGTGCTTAAACAATGAATCTTGGAACACTGAAAATTTTAAAAAAAATTATAAAAAAAGAGCTGATGTGTCAAAAACATAAGAATATGAATTGAGTATGTTGAAGAAATAAAAAGAGTAGCCAAAATTTAGAGACCCAAAAGATTTAAACCCCTCTACTTGGGTCTCATCCATGGAGAGCAATGTTGAAGAGGGGTGTACTTCAGTGGGAAGAAATCTCACCCTGTAATGAATTCTGGGGAACTCCATAAATCCGGAGACTTGCAGAATGAGAACCGTCTTAGGGGCCAACAAGAATACCTTCTTTTTAGAGAAGTTGGGTGCTTTACCCAACATCATATGGCTAATGAGAGGTAAAATGGGGACTGGAAACCACATTTCCTAACAACTTAACTGATGCTCATACCCTAAACCCCTGCTCTGTCTGCACTCAGTTCTTGTTACGCTCCGTAAAATGCAAAGGAGTGAGGAAGCATTTAATGTGAACAACACAGAAAGAAGGAGCTAGGATTTCATGTCTAGGAATGTCAAACACTAATTTCTTTGTATGATAAAAATGCAAGAGGGGCCACTGGGTAGCTCAGTACATTGTCTGACTCTGGGTTTTGCTCAGGTCATGATCTCAGGGTCCTCAGATGGAGCCCCACATCAGGCTCTACAGTCAGCAGGGAGTCTGCTTAGGATTCTCTCTCCCTATCCCTCTGCCCCAGCCACTTGCATTTGATCTCTCTTTATCTCAAATAAATAAATAAATCTTTTTTTAAAATGCAAGAATGAAGAAAAAAAATACTCTAAAATTGAATGTATTCCTTATATTTGGATATGTCTTCCCTGTAGATAATGTAGTTTTGCAAGAAATTTCTGTCATGTGGAGTTACTTGATGTGTGGAAGCTTGAAAACACACATAATTTTTGTCTTAAATGGTTTTCTAACTACAATTTAAGTATATTTCTAAGAGTTTATATTTTTATTTTTTCTGATTAAAATAAGGTTATTAATTTTCTAGGATTCAGAAAAACACTTTCTAGTAAGAGTTCATATTTCTAGTCAATTAAGATACACTCATATTTTTCTTTCACTTATAGAATGTTCTTTGCCTTGAAACCTAAGCTATAGAGAAAGAATGTCACAATCATTCTAATATTCACATAAATCTAAGTGAAATGTTTTTTTACTTCTTTAAATAACATCTTTAACATTAGAAACATAGTTGTTGCAAAATATGAAATTATCTAAAGATCTTGTAACTTATGACATGATCTCTGTGTATCATACACACACACACACACACACACACTTGAATTCATTATTTAATTTACTAAACAAAAAATTTTAAGCCCTTATTATGGGTCTGGTTCATCACTATAAAAATATAAAACACCAGCACAAAAATATAAGATGTTTTAAATGTTCTATTTCCTGATCAGAAATAGTCACTTAGACCATAACAACTGTTAGAAGAAGATAACTCCAGGCCATCTGTCAAATGCTTACCATTCTCAAAACTCTCTCTGAAGGGAGATGCAACTCTGGCTCACCTCACCAACAGTAATTCCATTTTTCCTAGGCTCAAAGTGCTTTAGGTGCCCCACGCACAGAAGAGAAATAAAATAAAGTCCTGTCTCTAGGAAGCTTATATTCCACTGGAAGAAATAAAAATAAACAAATAAATACATGATTTAATGTCAGGCAGTAAAAAGTTCAGAAAGGTAACCAGTAATAGGTGGGGAGTTAGTATTCAAATACAACACTCTAGCAGATGACATTTGCACAGATACCTGAATAAAATAATAAAGTAAGTCGTACAGATCTTGGCAGAAGGTATTGTAGCCAAAGGACATAGCAAGGGCAAAGATCAAGGCAGAAACGTATCTAGTGTGTTCAAAGAACAGCAAGCCCAGCATGGCTGAGGTGTGTGGGACAGGGGGCATGAGAGAAGTGTAGGGCCTTGTCTTTGTATTTTGTAGTCAATGCCATGCAAAGTCTTTTAGAAAGTTCTGAGATAATAAGGGACATAATCTGACCAGCTTTTCTAAAAGACCACTTTGTTTTCTGTATGCAAATTAGACTTGAAGAGAACAACAAGAGTGGAAGATGAGTTACAAGCTTTTCTTTGGGGTTCCAGGTGAAGGCTTTGAGTGGGGCAATAATGACAAGGAGCTTAGAAGTAGTTGGATTTTAGCCGTAGTTCTGAGAAAAAGCGAGAGGATTTACAAATATAATGTGGGTGTAAGAGAAAGATCATTGGGCCTGAGCAACCAGGTGAGTGGTGGTATCATTTACTGAAACAGGGACTCCTGGAGAGAGAAGGAAATCAAGGTTCATTTGGGGGGCCTGGGAAATTTGAGATGTTCACTAGGCATCTACAGAGAGATGTCCCACAGTTGAATACTTGACTTGAGTCTGGAGTTTAGGGAGAGCTCACAGCTAGAAAGAAAAGATTGGAGAAACACCATTCTATTGATAATTTTTAAAACCACAGGATCATTGAGAGCATTGCAACATAAGTGTCTATCCAGAAAGAAGAGAACGAAAGACAGTGCTGAGTTTTTAACAACATCTTACAGACTTGCAAGACCAAGAAGAGCCAGTAAAGGAGTCTGACAAGGAATTTCTAGGGAAGGAACAGGAAAATTAGAGAATGTGAGATCCATGAAGGCAATAGTATTTTAAGATGGAAAAAATTATCAATGGAGTCAAACATGGTAAAAGAACAAGATGAGGGCTAAACATTCATTGTACAGAAATCAGACTGGAGGCTAAAAATGGACAACCCAAAGAGCATTAATGGTCTCCGTGAATAATATAGGGGCAATACCTGAATGAAGTGTTGCCAGAGAACATAGAAGGTAATGGTAATGTAGCTAACAAGGATAAAAACATTTTCCAGGGGCCTACCTGGGTGGCTCAGTTGGTTGAGCATTCAAATCTTGGTTTTGGCTCAGGTCCTGATCTCGGGGTCCTGGATCTGAACCCCGCATTGGGCTCCACACCCACCATGGAGTCTGCTTGTCCTTCTCCCTCTGCTCCTCCCCCAACTCACATGTTCTGTGTCTCACTCAAAAATAAATAAATAAATCTTAAAACACACACACACACACACACACACACACACACACACACACATTTTTCCAGGAATTTCGCTATAAAGAACAGAGATATGTGGCAGTACCTGAAGGAGAAGCCTGTTTAAGTATCCTAGATTTTCTGGTTACAGCTATAAAATAGCTTCTGCCTTACAATCAATTCAATGCTCATAGGTGGGGGTTTCTAAATGTGCAAACCTTGTCTTAAATTATAAATTCTAATTTTAATAATAGCCATAATAAAACAAATTGAAGTTCAGGGTGCACTTTCAATATTATCTGGAAATGTTCAGTGGGAAAAAATGCTGAGAAATGCAAAGCAACATTCAGTTTCATTTAAGCTACCCAGCATCTTAAAGTTCTTCTGTAACTCCCAGAGGACATAACCAATTACTGTGCATACCAAAACTCAATAAATTCCAGATGGAATGAGTTTTATGCCATCAAATCCCGAGAAATTAAGGTTTAAAGGAACGCTGAAACAAAATATCTGAGATTGCCTACAGATCGGGGTTCTGCCAAGAAAATGTAATGGCCTTTCTCCTAAAGTGTAGTACACAGAGCAATGACTTGGGCAATTTGGATAAGAAACATCTAAGAAAAAATCTGTAAAGGCTAGAAAAATGAAGCCACATTAACCAACAAAGAGATGGATCAGTGGTGGGGAATTCTCCTATATTTTTATGCCACTGCTTATGGATTTCTTTACCAGAAATATGGGGTGAACCCTTTCAAAAATATTGTATCAGTTCTCCATGTAATCATTTGAGTTCCTTTTCTCTGAGTCTGGCAAAACTTACAAGATCATTTCTTTTAATTAAAATAATTTTGACTGGGCACTCTGAGTAAATATCCCCTCTCCATACACTCAAAATTCCATCTTCAGGAGACAAGAGAAAACCTCGTGTACTCAAAATAACACCACCCCTCGCTGGCCTCCACACAACACTCAGAAGCTGTAAAGGGGGTGTCCCAGGCTACCACCCCTCACTACCTCTCTACATTTGAAAACTCAACACTACTCTCTGCCTTGAGGTCACCGGGATTCATCACATCGTAGCCCTTTGCACTATTTATATACATCACTGCAAGAGGCTCAGACTGCTAGACCACACTTCACCTCCTCTAATCTTCCGCATCTTTCCACATCCCCGAGTCTGTCCCTGGACTCTTGTCTCTTGCCTCTACCCCAGCTCCTGAAACTCTTCCTTGTGCCCTCTGCTTCTCAGACCAAACATCCCCAAATACCCAAGCACCTCAACCTCTTTCTGGGGCTTTATTGCCCTTCTTAGTTTAACAAGTATCTGGATTTTCATGAAGGCACGCTGCCCCAAAAGCCCTCTCAAGGGATGGCTATCTTCTCCCACAACCCCACACCTTAAGTGGGAAGCTTGAAGAGAGTCCTCCCTGTTTCTCATTGTCACTTCCACTTGCATTGTCACTTCCACACTGGGGTTATGCTTCCTCAAAACCCCAGCTTTGGATTCCTCTTGTTTTGCAAAAACCCTCAGCATCTGGTTTACTGTTAGCCTTTTTCCAAAACTACTTCTACTTTTCATCCTACTGATTTCAACATTCATATGAATGATTTTTTTTAACACCACGGGCTCTCAGCTCATTAAACTCCTATTCTCCATAATCACAATCTCAACAATTCCTCAACCACATACCCCCATGGTCATAAGCCAGGCCTTGTCATAATAAATAATCGCAACTCCCTCTTAATCTCAATTTCAAAAACTCTATTATCTGACATACAACAATCCTTCTGCTCCAATGACTCTTCATTCCTTTAACCTTACCCCCTATCTACTCATTCTCCTAATGTCTTTCTCTTCCTCCTTACCCAAATTTCAATTCCATTTCAAGCATTATAGATCCTCCCCTGTGAAACTCCTGATCCCTGGTTCCCCTCTTACTTTATTGTAGTCTTTTAGCAAAACTTGAAACTTGGTCAAATGCATCTCCCTACCTTATCTACACTTCCATCTATGCAACTAAGTATGGCTAGAGTAAAAAGCACAAACAGGCTGGTTGGTCTCATTTTAAATTTATGACTTCCAACTTCAAGTGAGCCCTTATTGATGCCCCAATTTGCTCCCAAATTGTGTTACCTCTCCTTAGACTGCTCATAGTACTATTTACTAAATGATTATAAGATACCTTCTCCTGTCTCCTTGAATATTCCACACCCACACCCTCTTAACATTTCACACAAGTCCAAATGACGACCTTTCTTTTCACTTCATTGAGAATATTTAAATAAAAAGAACTTCCTCAAGTTCCCACCACTACCTTGACCCACTCACCAGCATGGTCCCCATACACTATGACTTTGTTTCTATTACTATACATCAGTGATCCTTAGAGAGTTGTCCCCAGCCCAGCAGCATCAGTGTGACCAGGGATATCAGAGGTACAAATTCTCAAATGGACTCAGACTTACTGAATCAGGTCTGAGTCCATCTGAGAATTTGATGGACTCCCTGGGAGTAGGGCCAGCAATCAAGTTCCCCAAGTGATTTGATACATACTAAAACTTGAAAGCCATCTGGGGAATATTTTTTTTAATTATCCTAGGTCCTCTCCCAGATACTATGTTTTAATTTTTAGGGGATGAGACATAGATCTCAGAAGTTTTAAAAGCTCCCCAGGTGATTCTAATACAAAAGTTTGGAAACCAGTGCTATGAATGAAATATCTATACCCATATCTGAGACAATCTGTCAATTTCATCAAGAAATTTCACCCTCTCTTGCCTCCTCAAGGACACTGTTTCAATAATTCTCTTTATTCTTTCTTTTGCATCTTCAATTTGTCTTTTACATTATCTCATCCCCAATTTCCTAAAACATGCTGTTCCAACTCTTGTTTAAAAAAAAATCCTTTGGCTTTCCAGTTACTGCCCTATTTTCCTCTCCAGTTACTGCCCTATTTTTCTGCTCACCTTTACAGAAAAATACTCTTAAGAGAAATCTATACTAATTACTTCCAGTGCATTTTTTCTATCCCCATTCTCATTAAACCCACTCCCCCCCATTACTATGAAATCTGGATGTATCAAGGAACTGATGACCTCCATGCTACTAAACCCAGTGGTTAAGTAGCGTGTCCATCTCCACTGTACTTGATTTATCAGCAGCAACTGATCATCACTGTTGATCATTCCCTCCTCCTAGAAACACCTTCTTCACTTCACTTCACTTCACTTTCTTTTTAGGAAACTGCCATCTCTTTTTAATTTTTTCTCCCTGCTACATGGGAAGTTCCTTCCGTCCCCTCTGTTGGTTTCTCCAAACCCGAGTTCTACCCCCCCTTCTCTTTTCTCTCCATGCTGACTCCTTAGGTGATCTCATCTCATCTAAAGGTATTAAATACCTTCTAATGCTAACACCTACAACATTTCTATCTCCCAGTGATACCTTCCTTCTAAACTCAAGAATCATATAAAGCCAACTGTCTACTCATTGTGTCCTAACAGACACCTCAAATGCAACATGCCCAACAGATTGCTGAGATTTCCTCAAAAACAGAGGTTCTTTCACAGTCTCTCCCCCAAATCAATCAATGGCAACTCTGTCCTTCCTACTTGAAGTCATCCTTGATTCCTCTGTTTCCCTCTCTATCACACAAACACACTTGTTCACTGTGTCTACCTGTAAACTGCCATTTCTCTTGCTTAAATTAGGCCACAGCATCCTCATTGGTCTAATGAGTTTACCCTTGTCTCACCAGAGTCTACTTTTTTTTTAACTAACATATAACATATTATTTGTTTCAGCTAGTACTGCTCTGTGATTCATCAGTCTTAGACAACACCCAGGACTCACCACAACACATACCCACTCTGATGTCGACCACCCAGGCACCTCACCAGAGTCTATTTTTAACTCAACATCCAGGGATTCGCTTTTAAGGCACACCAGCTCCTGTCACCTTTTCACGTAGAACTCTCCAGTAGCTCCGTGTTTCACTCATAGTAGGAGCTAAGAGCTTTGCAATCCCTAATAATGTCCATCAAATTCTAGTCTCCTAGTTCTCTGACCTCATTTCTTGGTATTCTTCTATGCAATCCCTCTGTAATTACAACGGCATCTTCACTCTTCCTCTTCATGTCAGCCATAATCTCACCTCAAAGTTTACAAAATAAATGTCCCATTCACCCCCTCAATACTTTATCTCCATCCTTTTCACCCTTGCTCTAATGCCCTGGAAGGATAAGCATTATGACCTACTACAATGATCTCTCTGGCCCTCTGCTTCCAGGTGGATTCGGCTATTAACTTTAAAAATAAATCAGTCTAAAAAAAATCAGTCTGTTATTTCACTAACAACAAGAGGTTTATTGGGGAATAACAAATAATTGCAATTTGGGACATGAAAGTCATGGCAAAATCATAGACAAGCCCAGCAAACAAAAAAGAGGAATGTTATTTTATGGAGAAAAAGGAGGAAATTGAGAAAGGTTGTTTCGAATGAAAGCCATTGGAGAAAAGCACGAGTTCAGGATGATGATGGTTTCTCATCTGCTGAGTTGCAGGAATAGTCAGTTTCTCTAGAACATGAAATATACTTCTTTCCATATTAGGGCTTGTAATTGATGATTCTTTCCTATGAGGTTCTTCTACTGGGGTCCAATTCTTCCTCTGATTGACACTGGATAGCACAACTTGTCTTTCCAGCCTCCCCTTCTAGCCTCTGGAGTCCACATTAGTGAGGTTCCTCTTTCTTAATTTTCATGTGTTCAGTGGTGAGCCCAGCAGAATATCTGAAGGATGAAAGAGAGATTAGTCTTTCATTTTTCTCTCCTTCCCTGTGCTTACTTCTTGCAGTGTTGCAGGTGCAGCATTCCTCAACCTTAGGTCACACAGCTCCTGTTAGGCAGAATTTCCACATAATTGTTTGTTACTCTGAGCTCCAGTAACCATTTATCAGTCACCCACTCGGGTTCAGCGGTGACCATGGGGCTCCACTCTCTTTTGCTTCCTGAATACTGTATTTTCCTTTGTCATTTCCCCTTTAAACTGTGCATATCTGTGTAAATAATCACTTTTTTCAACTCTCCTCAAAGTACCCCCATTTGATTGTGTCATTGGTATTCTGCTTAGACTGATGCAAGGTCTTTGCATATGCTATTTCCTCAATCGGCAGCATTCTTCCTAAACAGGCACATGACTCACTCTGGATCCTCTTTGCTCAAATGTCACTTTCTCAGTGAGGCTTTCCCTGTTCTAGATTTAGAACTGCACTTCTCCTCACCTTCTTTTCTCTGGACATTTTTCCTACTTTGTTCCTTTCCACAGCACTTATCATCCTCTACATTTTTCCTCCTCTGTTCTTTTCCATGACACTTATCATCCTCTACTATATCAACTTACTCACTTCTGTGTTTTATTTATGGCTTCCCTCCTCTCCCCACTAGGTGCTAAACTCCCTGAGTTCAGAAATTTTGTTTGGTTTTATTCACTGCTATATCATGAACACTTAGAACAGAGCCTATTATGGAATAGACATTTTTGTTTGAGTGCATGCAAATCAAAAACAGAAACAAAACAAAACAAACCCTTCCTAAACCTCCACAATGTTAAGCAAGCTTGAAAATCTTGCCAAATTTTGGCAAATTACTCTGTGATCAGTTTAGTTGTATCCAAACTCAGGAGAGTTAACTGGAGATTTTATTGAGTCTCACCACTGGTGACTGAAGATTCCTACCAGAACAGGTAAAATTTAGAAAGACAGATTTTCCCTTCAAATTCCACTTTTAAAGTAAATGTTAAATTCCATAAATAATTTCAGTTGCTTAATTAAACATGAAATCAGGTCCCAGAAGTGTACACCAGGAACAGTTTCAGTTTGATATATGTCATTAATCAGTGTTTTCTATCACCTAGCAGTATATTGAAGTTTGTGGGAAAAAGTAATTTTTTAGTCAAGTAATTTTACATGGATGAATTCCCAATACCTCAATACAGTTATTCCTGACAGATACAGAAAACCCAGCAGCCCTGCATTTCTCTCAGCCTTTGGGTCTGTAATTCTTTCTACAATTTTCTTGCTTCCTTAGTTCACCTTCCTCTCATTGAAATTTTTATTCTTTTGTGAATGAAGCCCTCTTGACACCAGCCTACCCAAGATGCAGGTATATAACCCATAAATAATTTAAAGTTAAAAGAGCTGTCACTCTGATGATTTCACTTGCATCTTCTTCTTAGAAGTTTCCTTTCATGTGAGGATCTGACAGCTTTGTAACAGCATTATTAGGTGACCATACCTGACTGTCCTTCTGCATCTATGTTTGCCTGCTATGGAAGTCTCCACCAGTGCTTTAAGCCCGTTGTGATAACTTCATTGTCTCAACAGAAATAAAATGATACTTTCCAAGGCTTGTATATTGTGGTTAATATTTTTGCAATAATCCAGCTGAATGCCTTCTGTACTCTGGTAGGATAAAATTAAAGTAGGCAATATCTAGAGTGATGCCCATTTCATATGCCAATATCAAACTGACGAATATCAACCAATATGGCAGAACAAATGTGTTTCAGCTTCACAGAATTCATAATTCCTTGATTCGTTAGGATAGAATGTGTTTGTTTACATGGTAAGGGTCTGCACATAATAATCTGCAATGGATATTTAATAACTAATTGCTTGACAGTTAAGATTACTGGTTGCCATATATTATAACAATTTTCATTTATTTTTTTTATTAAAAAGTCATTTTTATTCATTGTTAGTAATGCAGGATATACAGAAATGCAAACTGAAGGCACATAAAATTCCCTTACTCCCATGTGGGACACATGGGGATCTGTCACTCAGATCCCTTTTCAAAGAAGGAATTATAGCCCAGCTTCAAGGAGTGTGCTTGCCTGACAGTCTCCGTTAACCCCTTCAGTGCCTGCCCGCTTTCAAGCAGAGGTCCTACTCATCTCAGGGCAGCCCCCAACAATAACTGAGTAAATCATGGTGGTCAAATTCATGATAACCAAAGTCAAGTGGTGATGCAAAGGGCTGGTTGTATCCCCCAGTGTAACCCCTTCTAATAGGAACTCCTCCGAGAGTTCTCTTAAACAGTGTCCTAGAGACTGTCTACATCACAATGTGACAGTTTCCCTGCCTAATTCTCCTTCCTCCCCGTTTCCTTAACAGGTGTTCCTCCCCACTAATCTTTTTTAAGTTGTGGTAAAACACACAGACCACACAATTTTTACCTTATTAGCCATTTTTAAGTACACAGTTCAGTAGTGTTAAGTATATTCACATTGTTGAACAGCCAACCTTCAGAGCTCTCATTCTGCAAAATTAAAACTCCGTGCCCATTAAAAAACAATTGCCCATCCTTCCCTCCCCCAGGCCCTGGGAACCACAATTCTCTCTGTTTCTATGAATTTGACTACTCCAGATACCTTGTACAAGTGAAATCATACAGTATTTGTCTTTTTGTGGCTAGTTTCTTTCACTTAATATAATGTCATAACATGCATCAAAATTTCCTTCCCTTTTTAGACTAAACATTATTACATGGTATGTATATGGACTATTTTTTTACCCATTCACTGTCCATAAGTTTCTTCTACCTTTTGGCTATAGTGAATAATGCTGCTATGGACATGGAAAAGCAAATATTTCTTTGAGGCTCTGCTTCTGATTCTCTTGGAAATATACCCAGAAATGGAATGGCTATATCATACAGTAAAAATATTTTTAGGTTTTTGAGGAGCTACCATATCATTTTTCATAGTGGTTGGACTATTTTGCATTCCCGCCAACACCGCACAAGGATTTTATTTCCTCCACATCCTCAACAACATTTGTTTTTGACTGATCGATAGCAACCATCCTAATGAGTGTAAGGCTGTATCTCATTGTGGGTTTGATTTGCATTTCCCTGATGATTAGTGATGTTGAGCACCTTTCAGTATGCTTGTTGGGCATTTGTACAACCTTTTTGGAAAATTATCTATTCAATTCCTTTGTCCATTTTTAACTGGATTATTTGTTCATTGAGTTGTAGGACTTATTTATATATTCTAGATGCTTACTTCATATCAAATAAATAATTTGCAAATATTTTCTCCTCTTCCATATGTTGCCTTTTTGCAATATTGACTGTGTCCTTTGATGCACAGGTTTTTAATTTTGATGGAGTCCAATTTATCTACTTTTATTTTCTTTGCCTCTGCTTTTGGTGTCATATCTAAGAACCACCATCAAATCCAATGCTGTCAAGGTTTCCCTTATTTTCCTCTAAGAGTTTTATAGTTTTAAGTCTTACAGTTAGATTGTTGATCCATTTTAAATTTTTTATATATGGTAAGGGTCCAACTTCTTTCCTTTTCACGGGGTGTGGGACCCACCTTCTTCCTTTTGCATGGGATATTGTTTTCCTGAAATCATTTGTTGAATCCTCAATAATTTTTGCACTGTGCCACAATGTGTTTCACAGATAATGCAACTAACACATCCCTGAGCCAGAGTTAGAAACCAGCTAAGAATTTGTGTGTGTCCTTCCAGTCCTGTCCCTATTTCTCACTCTCTCCCTAGAAACACACACACACACACACGCACATTTATATTGCTGTATATGCTGCTTTTTAAAAAAATAACAATATATTATGTATATGTTTTTGTTTCATTAGATATTTTCAACATCATCAAGTTTAAAGACTCTACAGTGACTCATTGTGTGGATCCACCATTATTTACTCAACCAATACAGTATTTTTAATGTACCATATATTAAAAATTACTTCATTTTTTTAAAAAATCTGTTTACTTTAGAAGGTTGGCTTATGAAAAAACTCTATGCTTGAATTATAGAAAAAAGGTTATTGGTAACATATTGATTTTGTTCCATTTATTCTTATTTTTTCTCTTCCTTTACATGCTTCTGTAGAAAATATGCAAACATACATATTAAGGCTCCTATGCCTTACATAAATATAGAATGTGTAAAACCTTAGGTCATGAGACCTAAGAACATGCTTCATCCAAGTCTGGTTAGTGATGATGGGGTTTTAATTTCTCAAGGGCAAAGCTATTCAGTGTTACTAATATTGCATTTGACCTCAAGGCTGACCAAAGCTAAGAAACTCATTTTCCAGCAACCTCCAAGCTCTATTTGCCCTGGAGCACCTAACCCTAGGAACTTACTGATTTTACTGGCTTCTGTAACTCTGAAAGATTCCTGACGCCAGGGTAGGAGCAACCATGGGCAGAGAAAAGCCTTGGAAGACAGAAAACAAAACTCCCCTTGGCCTTTTACCTGCTCTGTGACTTTGGCTATAGCACTCAACATACGCTGAGCTTTGTTTTCCTATCTCTAAATTAGCAATAGTAATTACTTTCTCTTCAATGTTGTTATGAGCTTCAAATAAGGTACCATGTGGGAAAGTATAAACAGAAAGCATAATACAAATTTCAGTTGTTATTCTTGATAATTAGTGATCATGATACAAGTGTGCAAGTAATCAGTGGCTTCAGCACCGAGAGCTTCCTGGGAAAACAGGAGGGCAGGCAAACTTCAATTTTTAAATGTAACAAACAACTCACCACAGCTGGTCACACTTTTGCCAAGTTATGCTAAGGCTCCCAAACACCACTCATTAACTGACTAACTTGCAGGTTACAGCTCAGTCAGTGCTAGCTTTTAAACTATATTGAATTCCTTCCAAACTTTTTCTTGTGGTTGAGCTCCAGTTTCAAAGCATTGTGATCTGAGAATATGCAGGGAATAATCTCAATCTTTTGGTATCGGTTGAGTCCTGATTTGTGACCCACTATGTGGTCTATTCTGGAGAAGGTTCCATGTGCACTCAAGAAAAATGAGTATTCTGTTGTTTTAGGGTGGAATGTTCTGTATATATCTATGAGGTCCATCTGGTCCAATGTGTCATTCAATGCTTCTGTTTCTTTATTGATTTTCTGCTTGGATGATCTATTACTGAGAGTGATGTGTTAAGATCCCCTACTATGAACACTAATGTATTCATATCAATATGACTCTTTGTCTTGATTAACAGTTGTCTTATGTAGTTGGCTGCTCCGTGTTGGGGGCATAAATATTTACAATTGTTAGATCTTCTTGGTGGATAGACCCTTTAAGAATGATGTAGTGTTCTTCTTTGTCTCTGACTACAGTCTTTAGTTTAAAATCTAATTAATCTGATATGTGAATCGCTACCCCAGCTTTCTTTTGAGGCCCATTGGCATGAAAGATGTTTCTCCATCCCTTCACTTTCAGTCTGGATGTATCCTTAGGTTCAAAATGGGTCTCTTGTAGACAACATATGGATGGGTCCTGTCGTTTTATCCAATCTGCAACCTTCTGCCATTTATGGGAGCATTTAGGCTATTCACATTGAGCATGATTATTGAAAGATATGTTTTTATTGACATCATGTTGCCTGTGAAGTCCTTTTTTTCTATAGATTGTCTCTGTAAATTTCTGTTCTATATCACTCTGGGGTTCTTTCTTCTTTTATAGAGCCCTCCCCCACCTTAATATTTCTTGTGGTGCTGGCTTGGTGGTCACATATTCTTTTAAACCTTGCTGGTCTTGGAAGCTCTTTATCTCTCCATCCATTCTGAATATCAGCCTTGCTGGATAAAGTATTCTTGGCTGCATGTTCTTCTCATTTAGCACCCTGAATACGTCTTGCCAGACCTTTCTGGCTTGCCAGGTTTCTGTGGACAGGTCTGACGTTATTCTGATGGACCTTCCTCTGTACATAAGGAATCTTTTCCCCCTAGCTGCTCTCAGAAACTGTCTAAAATTATGATTCGTCAGTCTCACAATCAAGTGCCTCAAGGTCTTTCCAGATTTGTTGATCTTGGGGGGTGTTCTTTCTACCTCTAGGACACAAATGCTGGTTCCATTCTCCAGATTGGGAAATTTTTCATCCAGAATTTGTTCAAACTAAATTGAATATCCACAGTAGCTAGTGTGAAGATTTTGCTGAGCTTTTAAAGATTCAATGGTTCCCAGATAGGGCAGAACCTGGAGGTAGGGTTGGCAGAACAAGCAAATGTCACTGGTTCCAGGCTATTTGATATTGCCTCTGAGTGAAGCCACTGGCACTCAGATGTGAAGAAAGGGCAGACTGCCACACTTATCCTTGGGAACAATTAAAGTCTACATACAAGTATCAAAGGACAGAGCCAACCTAGTATTCTACATCTCCGAGCATCTTCAGTCTCTGAGTTATAAAAACACAACTTCAGGGACACCTGAGTGGCTCATTTGGTTAAGTGTCTGCCTTTGGCTTAGGCTGAGACCCGAGGGTCCTGGGATTGAGTCCCACATCAGGCTCCATGCTCAGCAGGGAGCCTGATTCTGCCACTGCCTCTCCCCTCTGCTCTTTTTTTCTCTCTCTCTCAAATAAAAAAATAAACAAAGTCTTTAAAAATAAACTCCACCTGAAGTCATTTCCCCATCCATTTTATACCCGTCGTCTCCATTCCCTCTTCATCCATCCTCATTGCAAGTGAATGCTTCTGAAATCAATAAACTCCAACTTAAAGTCTTTACTTTTGAACATAAAGATGACAATAAAGTTCATGATGGTCCCTCTATGTGATTGTAAGTTCCTGTGCCCCTAATCTAGTTAAGAGAGGGAGAAGCTATTTCCTGATCCTTGTATGGAAACACCTAAACTAGGACACTGTTCAGTCTTTCACTCAAAAAGATAAAAGCTGGGATCAAGGACACAGGCTACTTCGAAGGGAGGGATCAAGGCTTATGGAAATAGAAAGTCAGTTTGACATTGTTGATAACTCCGGATACTTTATTGTATCAAACAGGCATCCTAGTCCAGCTCAAAACCTTCCCCTGACAGCACTCTGGTAGGAACCACTAATACTAACTTACTGAAAGAAAAAAAATTTACCAGTGGTGAATTACAATCACAACTTCTATTCTCCAAGCTCCTACACTTCAACTGATGGGGGTGGGGGGAAAGGTAAAGAAGGAAGAAAGGAATTTAAGAGCCTATTTTGTACTTAAAGAGGTAACAATATTTGTACAGTTTGCAAGTCTGAATAAAGCTAAAAGGATACACATAAATGGCCCCACTCTCCTACCTCACATGCACATTTGAAACAAGTCAAAGATCTATTTCTGAAGTTTCCCAACATAATCGTCAATCAAGAATCATCTTTACATTTCCTTGGAGTCCATCCCTCCCAAATCACTTTCACAGCCCTTCCCAAAAATCCTCCCCATGACCCCAACCTGCTCTAGCCAGCACTGCACACTTCCTTTGCCTACCCCTGGGCTGCTCCAGTCCCTCACTTTCTTTCCACCTCTCCCTCTATCTGTCACATGCATCTACCAGCTTCCTTACCAAGTAGATTTCTTTGGATACGTTGAATGATAAGTCTGATACCATCGAATAAAATGGATATATTTCTGTTCTTACCTTACTCGTCCTTGTTTTTATTTTTTAATTTTTGAAAAAGATTTTACTTATTTATTTGACACAGAGAGAGATCACAAGTAAGCAGAGAGGCAGGCAGGGTGGCAGGGGCGGGAAGCAGGCTCCCTGCTGAGCAGAGAGCCCCATGTGGGGCTCAATCCTAGGACCCTGAGACCATGACCTGAGCCGAAGGCAGAGGCTTAACTCACTAAGCCACCCAGGCCCCTCTTACTTGTCCTTGTTGTAATATTTTCCATTGTTGCCTATCTCCTCAATCTGGAATCCCTCCCAGGTCTGGGATCTCTCTTTCCTCAAGTTATTCCTATTCTCCTTCTGCTCCCTCTCAGACTCTTTTTGCAGGTTTTCTTCCCCCCTGTAATCTACAAAGTGTTTAGTTTCCATAGCTCTATCCTAGGCCCTCTGCTCTAATTTTGTTACCAACCATCCCTTGGCTGGTTATCCATGTTTATGTGCTAACAGTTGTCCTCTAGCTCATAGCCCCCTAAAAGGCTTCAATCCTATATATCCAACGGCCCATGTTCTACAAGACCCTCAAACTCAACACATCTGACCCTTTCCAGGCCTAATCCACCTCTGTTTCTATGAATGGCCCTACTTCCACCCACTTACCATGACCATAAACCTCACATTCATTTTTCACTTGCTCTTCCACATCTATTTAGTCACTATCTTATAAATTGTCTTTCCTTCATTTGTCTCAAAATCATCTATTCCCACATCTCCACTGCCATTGTTACAGTTCACACTCATCATTTCCCTCCAGATTCAGTGAAATCGTGTGCTAGCTCATCTCCCTACACTGACTCTGCCACTCTTCTACTCTATTCTAGGCACAACTATGGTAGTGGTGATTAAGAATTTCAGAATTTTGAGTGAGAGGTCTGAGAATTCTGAGAATTCCCATATCCCTATGGGAAGTTATTCAAGTTTCGGTCTCCTTAATATTAGAATGAGCCTAATCATACTTTACCGGGGGGGGGGGGGGGGGGTTGTTAGAAGAATTAAATGAATAGCTCTTAAGCATTGCCTGGTACAAAAATTCTCAAGAAAGAAACTCCCCTTTTTTATAATATTACCTTACTACAACAAAAATCTGAGTGTTATTTTATTTTCCCAATTAAAATTCTAAAATTACTTCCTGGAGCACCCAGAATTAGTTTAGACTCCTCATTTAATTTCTGAGAACTTCATAATCTGGTTTCTTTTTTTTTTTAATTTTTATTTATTTTTTAGTTTCTTTTCAGTGTTCCAGAATTCATTGTTTATGCACCACACCCAGTGCTCCATATAATGCATGCCCTCCTTAATACCCACCTCCAAGCTCACCCAACCTCCCACCCCACTCCCCTCCAAAACCTTCAGTTAGTTCCTCAGAGTCCACAAGATGAACCATAATTTGGTTTCTTCTGCCTTTAGCTTCATTTCCCTAATCAGCCTCACATGCCTCCTCTTCCCTAGACACATGGGACCAATGTAGTTTCCAGAACACACCCCGCTGTACTCTGAGCATATCCACATTTCTCTCACCTCTGTCCAGAATGTCTTTCTCCTTTCTATCAGCTAAGAGCTTCCTATTCATTCTTTAAATTCAGAGTAAACCTCAACATCTCCTGGGAAATGTCTTCTTTCCTATAGTCCCATTTAGAGGCTCCTCCACATGTATGGGACTGACAGCTTGGGTGCATCTTCATCTTCTTGTAACCACATAAAACCACATTATCACTTTATTCTGTTTCTACTTCTCAGTCAGAATGCCTCCTCCTGCCTCCTCCCACCCCGCCCAATCTAGTGCCATCAACTCTATAGATGAAAGATTCTTGTCTGTCTCTTCACCTTATCATATGTCTGACACATCTTAAATGCTTAATACAAGTAGATGAATGCAGGAAAGAAAGAAGGAAAGGAGTAAACAGAAAGTTAAGAATTAATGGATAAAAGATGGGAAAACAGCTATTTCTCACTATGTTAAAGTCTTAGGGTATTTTTTTCTTCAGCTTCTGAAAACTCATAGACCCCATTATCTTGCTGCAAGAGGTGTTTTAACCTCCCAGGTACAGTCCATAACCTCATCTCCCTGCAAATAAGCTCCCAGACAACTCTGTTCTGGTGCCCCCTATTGAATCAAATCCCTACCTCCAGCCTTTTTTATCCACTGTGATCTGCAGATCTTCATCCTAACAAATGATCCTTTATTAATTCTAGAGAGATTTATACCTTTGACTTTTTTTCCCCACATAGTACAAATGTTTTAATTGATATATTTTATGTCATTCGGTTTTAATTTCTTTTTTTAATTTGAAATTAAACAACAAATAATTTTCATATTTGTTAAATACAATATATATTTGGTAATCCTTTTTTTCCTTTACTTTCAGAGTGACTTATATTTTGTTATTTTTGTAAGAATAAATTTCAGAAAAGATGTGGTAAATTCAGTCTACTGTTGATGAGGTAGAAAAAAGAAAACAAATATAATTAGTAGGAAATAAACTTCTATGCAGTTCAAGATAACCTTTTTCTTATGAGGCATCTCAAGTCAAGAGTTTAGAACTCACAGGAGCTTTAAACTTACACTAAGCAATTAAAAAGTATTCTAAAATTACGCTTTTAAAAGTTTATTTTCATTTAATTATATAATTATAATTATTTAATTATATATGTCCTCTTTTTTATTTTTTATTTGTATTTGTTTATTTTTATTCATTTATTTATTTATTTATTTATTTATTTCATTTTTTCAGTGTACCAAGACCCTTTGACTTTTTTTTTCTTTTCAGCATAACAGAATTCATAGTTTTTGCACCACACTCAGTGCTCCAAGCAAAGCATGCCCTCCATAATACCCACCACCTGGCTCTCCCAACCTCCCACCCCCCGCCCCTTCAAAATGCCTCAGGTTGTTTTTCAGAGTCCATAGTCTCTCATGGTTCACCTCCCCTTCCAATTTCCCTCAACTCCCTTCTCCTCTCCATCTCCCCATGTCCTCCGTGTTATTTGTTATGCTCCGCAAAGAAGGGAAACCATATGATAATTGACTCTCTCTGCTTGACTTATTTCACTCAGCATAATCTCTTCCAGTCCCGTCCATGTTGCTACCAAAGTTGGGTATTCATCATTTCTGATGGAGGCATAATACTCCATAGTGTATATGGACCACATCTTCCTTATCCATTTGTCCGTTGAAGGGCATTTTGGTTCTTTCCACAGTTTGGCAACCGTGGCCATTGCTGCTATAAACATTGGGGTACAGATGGCCCTTCTTTTCACCACATCTGTATCTTTGGGGTAAATATCCAGTAGTGCAATTGCAGGGTCATAGGGAAGCTCTATTTTTAACTTCTTAAGGAATCTCCACACTGTTCTCCAAAGTGGCTGCATCAACTTGCATTCCCACCAACAGTGTAAGAGGGTTCCCCTTTCTCCACATCCTCTCCAACGCACGTTGTTTCCTGTCTTGCTCATTTTGGCCATTCTAACTGGTGTGAGGTGGTATCTCAAAGTGGTTTTAATTTGAATCTCCCTGATGACTAGTGATAATGAACATTTTTTCATGTGTCTGATAGCCATTTGTATGTCTTCATTGGAGAAGTGTCTGTTCATATCTTCTGCCCATTTTTTGATATGATTATCTGTTTTGTGTGTGTTGAGTTTGAGAAGTTCTTTATAGATCCT
>PISX010028655.1:0-21211 GCA_004024625.1 Mellivora capensis | reverse complement strand
AACCCAGGACCCTGGGATCATGATCTAAGCTGAAGGCAGAAACTTAACCAACTGAGCCACTTGGGCACCCAAGACAAAGAATTTTAAAAGCAGCAAGAGAAAATATTTTCTTTCATACAAGGGCCATAAGGCCATCAGTAGGTTTCTCATCAGAAGCCTTGCAGTCCACAAGAAAATATTCAAAGTGTTGAAAGAAAAGACTGGTAACCAAGAATGCTTTACCAGCAAAGCAGCCCTTTAGAAATTAAGGAAAAATAAAGATTCCCCCCCCCCAATAAAAACAGATGCTAAGGAAATTCATCACTATTAGATCTGCCTTGCAATAAATGTTTCAGAAAGTTCTTCAAGCTGAAATGTTACTCATGAGTAACACGAACACAAATGAAAGTATAAAACTCACTGGTAAATGTAAGAATAGAGTCTAATTCAGAATACTCTAACACCATAATGATAGATTGTGAATCACTTAACTCTAGTATAAAGGTTAAAAGACAAAAGTAGCAAAAATTACTATAGCTACAAGAATCTGATAAAAGATACACAAGATGAAAAGATGTATATTGTGACATTAAAAATTTTATTTTTTTTAATTTATTTATTTGTCAGAGAGAGAGAGGGAGAGAGAGCGAGTGAGCACAGGCAGACAGAGTGGCAGGCAGAGGCAGAGGGAGAAGCAGGCTTCCTGCTGAGCAAGGAGCCCAATGTGGGACTCGATCCTAGGATGCTGGGATCATGACCTGAGCCAAAGGCAGCCGCTTAACCAACTGAGCCACCCAGGCATCCCGACATTAAAAATTTTAAATGAGGAAAAAGAAAAAGCTTAGACTTTTTGTATGTAACCAAAGCTAAATTGTTAGTCAGATTAAAATAGATTATTGTAACTATAAGATGTTTTATGGAAGTTTCAGGGTAACAACAATGCAAAAACCATTTAGGAGATACTATAGTAGATACACACATAATAGAGAAGGGATTGAAGGCATAGCACTGTAGAAAAGCATCAATTTACAATGTCAGACAGCAAGGGAGGAACAAAGGAACTACAGAATAATGAGAAAACAATTAACAAGATGGCAAAGGTAAGTCCTTACCCTCCAATAATTACCTTAAATGTAAATGGGTTAAATTTCCCAATCAAAATGCCCAGAGTGGCTGAACAGATTTTTAAAAAATTAAAAAACAAGACCAATTAAATTCTTCCACAAGATACTCACTTCAACATCAAAGACATAGGCTCAAAATGAAGTGACAAGAAAAGATACTCCATGTAAATGCAAACCAAATAAAGCAGGGATAGCTATAATTATTTCACACAAAATAGACTTTAAATCAAAAATTGTAAAGAAGCAAAAAGTTCATTTTATAATGATAAAGAATTCAGGTTGAAAGAGATTATAATAATTATAAATATATGTGCTTCCTACATCAGAGAACCTAAATATATTAACCAAATATTAACAGGTGTGAAGGTAGAACTAGACAATATAATATTAGTAGTGGACTTTAAGACTCACTTTCAACAAAAGAGAGATAATTCAGACAAAGAATCAAAAAGGAAATAGTGGATCTGAACAATACTTTAGACCAAATGGACCAAAAAGACATACAGAACATTACACACAATAGCAGCAAAACACACATTTTTCTCAAGCACAAACTGAACATTCTCCAGGATAAGTCATAGGTTAAGTCACAAAGCAAGTCTTAACACATTCAAGAAGATTTAACGATATCAAGTATCTTTTTTAATCATAATGATATAAAACTAAAAACCAACAACAGGAGAAAAGCTGAAGAACCCATAAATATGTGGAAATGAAACAACATGCCCCTGAAGAACCAATGGGTCAAAGAAGAAATCAAAGAGTAATAAAAAGTATCTTGATACAAACAAAAACACAGCATACCAAAACCTATGGAATACAGCAAAAGCAATTCTAAGAAGGAAATTTATAGCAATAAATACCCTCATTAAGAAAAATAGAAAGTTCGCAAATAAGCAATCTAACATTATACATCGAGAAACTAGAAGAACAAATTAAGCCTTAAGTTAGCATAAGGAAGGAAAAAAAAAAAAAAACAAAAGATCAGAGCAAAAATAAATGAAATACACTAGAAAACCAACAGAAAAGATCAATGAAACTAAGCCATTTTTGAAAAGATAAATAAATTTGACAAACCTTTAGCTAGACTAAGAAAAAGGAAGACTCAAATAAATGGGTATGGAAAATGAAACATCATAACTGATACCACAGAAGTGCATGGGATTATAAGACACTACTATGAATAGTTATATAACAACAAATTAGACAACCACAAAGAAATGGACAAATTCCTTGAAACACACAACCTGCCACAACTGGATCACAAAAAAAGATAGAAAATCTTAGTAATTAGTAAGAATTAGTAAGAAGATTGAACCAATAACAAAAATTCTTAAAAAAAAAAAAAAGCCCAAGACCAAATAGTGTCACTGGTGAATTCTACCAAATATTCCAAGAATTAATGTCAGTCCTTCTCAAAATTTTCCAAAATAGTGAAGAGGAGGGAACACTTCCAAACTGGTGAATTTTACAAAATATTTAAAACACTTAAGAAATGTTTTAATGTTTTAAATTAAAAATATTTAATTCAACATAGCACTAGAAGTCCTAGCATCAGCAGACAACAAAAAGAAATAAAGGGTGTTCAAATTGGCAAAGAAGAAGTCAAAGTCTCTCTCTTCACAGATGACATGATACTTTATGCAGAAAACTCAAAAGACTCCACTCCCAAACTACTAGAACTCATACAGCAGTTCAGTAATATGGCAGGATACAAAATCAATGCACAGAAATCAGTTGCTTTCCTATACACTAAAAATGTAACAGTAGAAAAAGAAATTACAGAATCAATTCCATTTACAATAGCACCAAAAACCATAAGATACCTTGGAATAAACCTAACCAAAGAGGTGAAGGATCTCTACTCTAGAAACTACAGAACACTTATGAAAGAAATTGAAGAAGACACAAAAAGATGGAAAAATACTCCATGCTCATGCATTGGAAGAATAAACATTGTTAAAATGTCTATGCTGCCCAGAGCAATCTACACTTTCAATGCTATCCCTATTAAAATACCACTGGTATTTTTCAAAGAGCTGGAACAAACCTAAAATTTATATGGAACCAGAAAAGACCCTGAATCACCAAGGAAATGTCGAAAAAGAAAAACAAAGCTGGAGCATCACATTGCCTGATTTCATGCAATATTACAAAGCTATGATCACCAAGACAGCATAGCATTGGCACAAAAACAGACACATAGATCAATGAAACAGAATAGAATCTCCAGGAAATCGACCCTCAACTCTATAGTTAACTAATCTTCGACAAAACAGGAAAAAATATCTAGTGGAAAAAAAGACAGTCTCTTCAATAAATGGTGCTGGGAAAATTGGACAGTATGTATAGAAGAATGAAACTTGATTATTGTCTTACACTATACACAAAGATAAACTCTAAATGAATGAAAGGCCTCAGTGTGAGACTGGAATCCACCAAAATCCTAGAGGAGAACACAGGCAGTAACCTCTTCCACATTGACCACGGCAACTTCTTTCATGACACGCCTCCAAAGGCAAGGGAGACAAATGTGAAAATGAAGTTTTGGGACTTCATCAAAATAAAATCTTCTGCACAGCAAAGGAAATGGTCAACAAAACAGTGGCAACCCAAAGAATGTGAGAAGATATTTGCAAATGACACTACAGATAAAAGGCTGGTATCCAAGATCTATAAAGAATTTCTCAAACTCAACACCCAAAAACAAAAACAAAAACAAAACAAAAAATCAAGTCAAAAAATGAGCAGAGAACATGAACAGACACTTCTCCAAAGAAGACATACAAATGGCTAACAGACACATGAAAAAATGCTCAACATCATTAGCCATCAGGGAAATTCAAATCAAAACCATACTGTTATACCTCCTAACACCAGTTAGAATGGCAAAAGTTGACAAGGCAAGAAACAACAAATGTTGGAGAGGATGTGGAGAGGGGGGATCCCTCTTTCATTGTTGGTGGGAATGCAAGCTGGTACAGCCACTCTGGAAAACAGTTGAGGAGATTCCTCAAAAAGTTAAAAATAGAGCTACTCTATGATCCAGCAATTGCACTACTGAGTATCTACCCCCAAAGATATGGATGTAGTGAAAATAGGACACATGAACCCCAATGTTTATAACAGCAATGTCCACAATAGTCAGACTGTGGAAGGAGATGAGATGCTCTTCAACAGACAAATGAATAAAGAAGATGTGGTCCATATATACAATGGAATATTACTCAGCCATCAGAAAGGATGAATACACACCATTTGCATTGACATGGATGGAACTGGAGGGGATTACGCTAAGTGAAATAAGTCAAGCAGAGAAAGACAGTTATCATACGGTTTCACTTATATGTGGAACATAAGGAATAGCACTGAGGACATTAGGGGAAGGAAGAGAAAAATGAAGTGGGGGGAAATCATATGGGGAGATGAACCATGAGAGACTATGAACCCTGGGAAACAACCGGAGGGTTTCAGAGGGAAAGAGGTGGAGGAATGGGTTGGCCTCATGTATTAAGGAAGGCACGCCAAACTGTGGAAAGAACCAAGATGCCCTTCCATGGACGAATGGATAAGGAAGATGTGGTCCATATACACTATGGAGTATTATGCCTCCATCAGAAAGGATGAATACCCAACTTATGTAGCAACATGGACGGGACTGGAAGAGATTATGCTGAGTGAAATAAGTCAAGCAGAGATAGTCAATTATCATATAGTTTCACTTATTTGCGGAGCATAAGAAATAACACGGAGGACATGGGGAGATGGAGAGGAGAAGGGAGTTGAGGGAAATTGGGGGGGAGATGAACCATGAGAGACTATGGACTCTGAAAAACAACCTGAGGGTTTTGAAGGGGCGGGGGGTGGGAGGTTGGGGGAGCCAGGTGGTGGGTACTATGGAGGGCACGCATTGCATGGAGCACTGGGTGTGGTGCAAAAACAATGAATTCTGTCATGCTGAAAAGAAATGAAATTAAAAAAAAAAAAAGGAAGGCACGTATTGCAAGGAGCACTCACTGCTATATGCAGACAGTCAGTCATGGAACACTCCAAGAGCTAATGATGTACTGTATTGTGACTAACATAACATAATAATATTTTAAAAAGGGGAGGAAAATAAGCAAAAAGGAGATGGGGGCATCAGTTTAGCACTGGGCAATATTTTAAGAAAACTTAATGAAAGGTGAGGAGGTAAGACTAAGCTCCTAATGATCTGTGCAAAGAGTCTCAGGCTGAAGGAATAGAAAGTACAAAGGCAGGAGCTTGCTTGACATGTCTAAGGAAAGCTATGGAGGTCAGTGTAGCTGGAGCTAAGTGGATAAAGAGAAGACTGATAGGAAGTGACATCAGAGGTAACTATGGCCAGATCAGCAAGGCATGTAGGCACTGCAAAACTCTGAGTTGTGTTGAGGAAAGTGGGAATCCTTAGTGGATAATGGATGCTTGGGGGTAGAGCAAGAGTGGAAACAGAACAATTTGAAGGTGACTGCAATACACAGGTGGGGAATATTGGCTAGGATTTGGGGGAAGTGATAAAGGCTATGGAAATTGGCCATATTTAGAAGCTTCAAGGGACAGCTGGCTGTATGTTGTAAGAAAAGGCAAGGGCTCAGACTGGTTCTAGGATTTGGAGCCCTGAGAAACTGAGAAAATGACATTTTTATGGAAATGAGTAAGATTGAGGAAGAACACATCAGGATTTGATTTGAGGCATGTTAAGTTTGAGATGCATGTTTTAGCTCAGTGGACAGGTGACGGGGCAACTGGATACCTGAGCCCTGGAGTCTGCAGAGAAGCCCAGGAGTAGATGGAATGTAAAGCATGAACTTGGATAAGGCCACTTGCAATGAGTCTAGGGAATGAAGTGGCCAGAACTGAGTCCAGTGTTTGGGAGCTGAAAGGTGAAGAAGGCCATTGGAAGAAGACCAAGAAGGAGTGGCTGCATGAATAGGAGGAGAATCTTGAGGAGCCAAACAGGGAAAGGAGCACAAGGAGGAGAGAGGTTGCCTCCACCATGTGCTGCTGAGAGGCCAGGTTAGAAGAGAACCAGGAGCATCACTGGATTTCTCACAAGGGTGAATATCATAAGGTCTTGCAGTGGGGTCAAGAGAAAAATGAAGAGGGATTACAGCAAGATGAGGATGGCAAGGATAGACAGTGATTTCAAAGAGTTTGGCTGTTAAAGGAAGTAGAAGAAAGGGAAGGGAGTCACAGAGTTGCATGGCTCACTGAGGTTCTTCATGAGAGGGAGATGGTAGCATGTTTGGATCTTGATAAGAATGATGCAGTGGAGAGTGAAAAACACATTGTGGAGGAAAGAACTGCGGCTTTGGTGCTAGGTGGAGGGGCTGGCCTCCATTGAGAATAGGAATCCCCTCCATATAACTGGAAGGAATGTAGTATGTACTAGGAACCTACAGTGGTCATTGCTTGTGAAACCTCTACATGACTGCTTTCATCTTTGCTTCACAAAGGGGAAGCAAAGTCATCAACTTCTAGGAAGGAAGGGAAAGGCACTGGAGGCTCAAAGGGAGATAAGACATATGCAGAAGCCATCAAGACTTTTGGGAGGATGAGGCCCAGGGAGAAGTTGTGTGGCAGGCAGCAGTGAGGAGCCATGAGGGAAGTGCTGTGTTGTGGCTGGGAAGCAAGATGGCAATGTAAGACTTGCTGCTCTGCTCCACTATCTGTGCATATGGGGTGGGGGTAAAGGGAACAGACTTAACCTGGCAACAGATGGTACTTTGCCAAGGAAGGCTGTGAAGCCAAACAGAGGCAAGGGAATTGAGGATTAGTACACAGAGATAATCATAATAATAGTCATGACAGATAGGTGTTTAAGGAGGAAAGAGAGTGTAAAGGAGGTTGGATTAGCCAGAAGGACTGTTGAGTTGGGTCACAAAGTTATCAGCCACAAACAAGCAGGGTCTGGAACTGAGTTACATTTCTCTTTGGGGGTACAAAAGACTTTAAGGGAGCTAAAGCACAAAAGTAGTATTAAGGGAATCAATTACCAGATCTTCCATACATCATCAAAATGAGCTGCTTTCAGTCCTACACAATGGATGTCTGTGGAAAAAGACCATGGAAAGAAACCAAGGAGGAGTGAATCCTGGATCATGGCCCTGTGGATGTTGAAAATCATGCAGGTGTTGGGAAAGGCTCTGCTTGGACTGATCCCAGCTGGGCCCCAAGTCATCCCCAACATAGGGAGAAATACATGTGAGATTGGACTGCTGCCTACATCAAGGCCCATTGGGATGCCAGCCAGGGCTACACACACTGCTTGATGTGCTGAGCCAGGACCCTCTGTGTTCCTCTGAGATTGCTAGTTTGGGTTTAGGTCTGCACAAAACAACTTCTTTTCTTCATATTACTACAGGGTCATCTTAGGACAGCCATCACCTTACCCCATGAAATATTACTTGCAACAGCCCAGCACAGAGCCCAGTACAAGAACACCCAGCTGAGTGCCCACCACTGGGCTGATCACTTCAGCTATGTCTCCAAGGAATTTCAGGGGAAAAAATGTGGCTAGCTCATACATTTTAAGTTAATATGTAAAATTTGTCATCCTAATTTAAAATAGTTCCCAAGAATGTAATTGCTAGCATATGTTGACATTATTAAACAAAAGCATTCCATCATTCTTTTAAATCTATACACTTATATTTAAATACTGTAGTATCAATTCATCTAAAAATACATATAAAGCCCTTTTTCAGATATCTAAGCAGGAAGACACATGCCTTGCTGCCTGACCTCTAACCCCTACACAATTAGCATCCAATCCAGGACTCTGAGAAGGATAGCTCCTGACTGAGTGCAAGAGAATTAACAATTAAAGAGAGGCTAGTAAACGTAGTGATCTGAAGGGGCACATGTACCCAAATGTTTATGGCAGATAGCCAAACTATGGAAAGAACCTAGATGTCCATCAATAGATGAATGGATAAAGACGATGTGGTATATATATACAATGGAATACTATGCAGCCATCAAAAGAAATGAAATCTTGCCATTTGCGACGACGTGGATGGAACTAGACGGTATTATGCTGAGCGAAATAAGTCAATCGGAGAAAGACAACTATCATATGATCTCCCTGATATGAGGATGTGGAATAGCAACATGGGAGGCTTGGGGGGTAGGAAAAGAATAAATGAAACAAGATGAGATCAGGAGGGAGATAAACCATTAGAGACTCTTAATCTCACAAAACAAACTGAGGGTGGCCAAGGGGAGGGGGGCAGGGACAGGGTGGTGGGGTTATGGACATGGGGGAGGGTATGTGCTATGGTGAGTGCTGTGAAGTGTGTAAACCTGGCAAGCCACAGACCTGCACCCCTGGGGCAAATAATACATTATATGTTTATTAAAAACTAAAAAAAAAATTTTTTTAATAAATAAAGGGAGGCTAGATAGGCTGTCCCTTATAGGAATGAAAGAGACATGTGGCAGGAGATGCCCAGAGAGGGGCTGACGTGGCCCAGGTAGACAACAACAGGAAGTAATAGTGGTTCTCAGGGCAAGGGGCTGCCCTGGGACATGAAGCAATGCGAAAGGGGCAGCACAGCACTTTCAGGTGGACAGCTGCCCTAGGACAACGCAGTGTAATATCAGACAGTGAGTACCAAGAGGAGAGCCTGTTCTGCAAAAGAGAATGTAAAGAGCAGAAGCCAGCAGGGTCAGTTTTGAAATTTGAATTTATTGTCAACATTTGGGAATTGAGAATTTTTCATAGAAAAATAGTGATACCTGATTTTTTTTGAAAAATCAAATGAATTCATATACCAAGCCTACTTCCCTGCAGGGAGAAGATGCATCACACCTGGACAGGTACTGCCCTCCCTCTGACCCAGCACACCTTGCCCTCTCTATGCCCACAGCACCTGCCCTTCCTGCCCCCACCACACCTCCTCTCCCTGGCCTAGCACACCTGCTTTCCCTCTACTCCACCACCTACCAACCACCCTGCACCTACCTGCACCTCCACCTACCACCTCCCTGCACCTACCACCTGCCTTCCTTACACCCACCACCACTGGGGTCAGTGTTCACTTATCCTCAGCTAGCACTCTTGCTTGTTGTCATTTTGCTGCTGATGACTGCTGACTCTCCCCAGGTGAGACATTAAATTTGGACACTCAACTTAGAGACTTGTCCCATCCATCTCTGATAGAAGGGAAAGTGCTTGAGCCTGTGAGGAATTACCTACTCCTGGTTGTATTTCTTTTGTGTGGAACTTAATAAGCCATCTAAGGATGGTTTGCATCTTCACAGGGGATCCTAAGAGTGGAGAGGGTGGGATCATAGTTCTGCAATGGCAGGCATATTGATAGTGGTAGGGGAACACCCCTGGTAGGAGCCTTGGCCCAGACCAGCACATCTCCAGTGTACCTGTGCAGGTGGTCACCCAGCATCTTGTCCAGGTGCAGGTTCTGACTTGACAGTTCTGACTAGCCAAGGCATGCATTTGTACAAGCTCCAAGGCTGCTGCCACCAAGACCCCACTTGAGATGGAGAGGCTGCACATTGTCAATGCAATGCATTCCTTTTCTTCTTCCTGGAACTCCTATCATTACCATGCTTGGTCTTCTGGGTCTCACCAAATCTCTTATCTTTTTTAATGATTTTGTTCCTTTGTACTTTTGCTCTGTATTTTTAGTTAGCTCTTTCACTTGGCTTCAAACCCACTAACTCAGGCCTAAAGCACTGATTCTTCTTCAATTCATTATTCAACATTTTTTAAAAGTTAGGGGTTTTAGTTCCAGAAAGTGTTATCAGAATTTATTGTTTGTTTTCCTATGTCTCTGGGACATGTTGTGATCAACCTTCTCTGAGGCTACTAGTGTCCCAAATGTGCCACTTGGGTTCCATGGAACTAGGATCTGGCAGTGTAGTGACCAGTCCTTGGGTCATGGGAGGTGAAGGCACTGCAGGGCCCTCTCTCTATGCCCACGGCACCTTCCCTTCCTGTCCCCACCACACCTGCTCTCCTCAGCCTGCGCACTGCAGGGCCCCTCAGAAGTCATTCTCTTTGGGAAGGGGGAAGCCTCTCCCAAAAAGGTATGCATTGCCCCAAAGGGCTGACTTCCAACCTGACAGCCTGCCAGTACCACAATGATCCAACTGCAGGAGCTCCACCAACCTAATGGGGAAAACAGCATCTCTGCTGCTGTCATTTCTGTTTCTCTAACCCATTGTGTTCTCAGCCTGCACTATGATAGAGCTGGGATTCAAGCCCAGGCCCACCTTCTCCACAACCTGAACTGTTTATTCCTACAAATGCTCATGTTATTAAACCCAACTGCAATCTGCTGGACCAGGTTCGACCCTCCACATTATTTTGATCCTGGATGTTTTAAGAAAAGATGAAAGATGAACTGGGTGTTGTACATAAACAATGAATCTTGGAACACTACATCAAAAACTAATGATGTATTTTAGGGTGACTAACATAACACAATTAAAAAAAAAGAAAAGAAACAGAAAAGAAAAGATGAATGAAAAAAATGAGATTATGTAAATAGCAAAAGCAAATGTGAAATGCTTCTGACTTTTACCACCCTGCAAGAGCATTTTTCTTTGCTAACAGTCTGCGCTCAGCCCTAGCACCTCCTGCAGGGCAGGTAGTAGGGAGGAGAATACAAAGACCTAAAGGAAGAGGGTACAGGAGAACAAGCCATGAAAAACTGACTTTCTCACCAAGGCTGAATGATAATACAGATAATGATGAGGATCCATGAAGTCAGAGACAACCCACAAAATTATGTGCATAAATTACCATCCTTTGAATTCAACATCCAGGACAAGAATAATCACATTTTAACTTGAAAATAGCCTCAGAATTCTTCCTATTCAAGCAAATGAGGCTGAAAAGATAAGGTTTAAATGGAGAAAAGTTGTCAGGGAATTCTCAATCATTAGCAATGTATTGCAGGCTTCCAATACAGTCTCTAGTACAATGTACTGGGAGACCTAAGAAGGTGCCTACAAAATCAGGTCTGAGTTCATGTGTGGCTCCCATAGCTCCTTATCAGTTGTAGGCAGGAAGAGGAAAGAATTGGTAAGCATAGATGTTAATGGGATTACCCTGTATGAAAATATTTGTTAAGGCTGAGAAACACAAACACCATATGATTTCATTCATAAGTGGGATTTAAGAAAACAACAACAACAAATGAATAAGCAAAAAGCAGAATCAGACTTATAAATACAGAGAACAAACTAGTTGCTGGAGGGGAGGAGGGGAAAGGGTTGGGCAAAATGGGTGAAGGGGAGTGTGCTCAGATATGGTGCTCAGATATGGAATGAATAAATCACAGAAACAAAAAGCACAGCATAAATGATACAGCTATGATATAATAATAGGAATATATTGGGACAGATGATAGTTACACTGTGGTGAACACAGAATAATGTGTAAACTTGTCAAATCACTATGTTGTACACCTGAAACTGATGTAACATTGTGTGTCAACTATATCTACAAAAAAAAAAAAAAGGAACACACTTAAAGCTATGAGCACTGAGTAATGTATAGAATTATTGAATCATTATATTGTATAAAACAACATAACAATGCATGTTAACTATACTTCAATTAAAAAAATAAAAATTAAAGGGGCGACTGAGTGGCTCAGTCAGTTAAATGTATGACTCTTGATATAGGCTCAGGTCTTGCCTCTCATGGTTGCAAGTTTGAACCCCACACTAGGTTCCATGCTAGGTGTGGAGCCTACTTAAAAATTAATTAATTAATTAATTAATTAATTAAAAATTAAAGACAAAACAAAAAGGAAATATTTCCAAACCAACTGGTGGACAGCCACTGTCAAAAGCCTCCAGTGCCTCCCACAGTCTCAGCCATTTGGGTCGCACTCTGTCCCAAGCAAGTGAGAAATTAACAATGACACAAAAAGAAAGAAGAGAGGGAGGCTTCAAGCTTCCTGCTTCAGAGGCTCCATGTCTGTTCTGATTGCCCTAAACTATGATGAAATAGCAATATTAAGTTGACCTACTAATGTTAAATATTGTTTAATAGTATTACCATTAAAGATAAGCAAAAGTCAAAATGAAGGGGAAAGCTCACTGAATAAGGAAAATTTAAAGAAACAAATCTAATCCCCAAAAAGCCCTGGGGTGCTCTTCCAAAGTCTGGCTGTGCTTGTGTTTTAATTTTCACTAAAGCCCCATCCAGCCAAATTAGAAAGATAAGTCCATCTAAGATCTAGTTCTTTTGACTCTGGACACTGTGAAATAAGTGAAAATTCAATAGCATGATCCTGCCAGTTAGAATTTAAGTCTTCTGCATTTCCTGAATTATTTAGTGTTCTGTTCTGACCATTGGAGGAAGAGAAAGATCATGAATAAATGTGAATAGTGCTTCCTCCCTGCCGCTCTCAGCTCACAGTTGACAGTATGAACACTGGAGGAATGCCCTCCAACTTAAAGATGCACTCTGGAGAGAAGACACCACCCAGGAAGAGATGGGGTTTTTTGTTTGTTTGTTTGTTTGTTTATTTGTTTTGGTCTATCCAACTCACTGCCTTGGAAAAATGGAATCACGCTCATAATTTTCTAAAGAAATTTTGAGTAAATACCCCACAAACTTGTCAGGCACAGCCTCCGTCTCCCCACCAGCACATCTGCCAGCATTACTAGTCACTGGAAATGCTGAATGTATCTGCCAGCTTTCTGACACTTTTTAATTAAGTTTCCACACATGTTAAAATCTCTACAGACATGTGTCCTGTTGACCTGGAGAATGACTTTGGGCAGAGCATGTTCTCACAGCAGAAAGAGTTTGGGCTGAAACACAGGCTCTCCTCTGCATGCTGGGCAGCAGGAACCTGGGTTGCAGGTCCAGTGTATTCACTGCATTTCTGATGGACACAGGCAGGCAAACCTATCTCAACCCCCATATTGACCTGATAGTATTTCCATAAAATTCTCTTAGGTCTTCTTGTTCAGCCCCCAGAAAAACAGCAAAGCTGAGAACATGGGAATGTCACCAACATGAAATTCCACCCACCAGCCAGACATGTTTGGGCCCTCCAGACTAAGGTGAACACCTGGGTGGCTCTCCATGTTCTCCTCTGATGCAGCCACTGTGGACACCACCCACCAACCTGCTGAGTCACAGAACAGATTTGGCAGTTTTAGAAAGCTGCATGCCAATTTATGCAATAGCTGTATCTTTGGTCTCTCAGCATTTGGTGTCTGTCCATGTTGACTCACATAAACCAATATCTTTCCCTTGGTCTTCTCCATAGTGGGCCATCAAGTGAATGGATATACCCCAGATTCATGAGGGTAGTCCTCTCAGTACAGGGAAGGATGGACATGATCCTGGAGTTTAAGGCATGGAACAGAGAATGTCATGTTCATCTGTTTTATTTCTTAAAAATAAAATAAACAGGGGCACCTGGGTGGCTCAGTGGGTTAAAGCCTCTGCCTTCAGCTCAGGTCATGATCCCAGGGTCCTGGGATCGAGCCCCACATCGGGCTCTCTGCTCAGCGGGGAGCCTGCTTCCCTTCCTCTCTCTCTGCCTGCCTCTCTGACTACTTGTCATCTCTGTCTGTCAAGTAAATAAATAAATAAAAATCTTTTTTAAAAAAAGAAAATAAAACAAACAAGAAAACTCAAGGCAAAGAGAATACAATGTTTGAATTTCCTCATTTTGGGTGGTGAGCATACAGATATTTATTATACTATCCTCCATGATTCTCTTGATTATTTTTAATTTAAATTTTAGGTAATAAAATTAACTGTTAAAATGAAAACATCAGAAGTGCCATATTTTTAGAAAATGGAGGGGCCTACCTTGCTAACAATAGGTACCCTCTCATTCACTCCCAGAGAGGAACTGGGTCCTGAAACCTAGAAGCTTCCCCAGGAGGCAGGTATAGCAGCTTCACAAATATGCAGAGCCCCAAGGGCAGATTAGGGTTTGCTGTGGCTGCACTGTGTAGTGTCATGGGTTCATACATGTTGGGTCTTCTGGAGACTACCTCATCTGGAGAATGGAAGGCACACACAAGCTGGTCTGGCATTTCAGAAGCCCAGGGCCCAGCTGCCTTAGTCTGCTTGAGAAATGCCACTGCTGTTGGCCCTCTGTGGGGCCACAGCATCACAGCCAGTAATGATAGTGCCTGCTGAGCCCAAACCAGGACATTCAACAACATGTGTACAACTTCTCTAACACAGAACTTCATGACAAAATAACAACCACAAAATGAGCTCAGAATTACTGAACCCAGCCAATGGAAGAAGAGTTGCTAGTAGAGAGTCAATTGGGTGACAATCTCAGGGAATGAGTGAGTAACAATGAGTGCCCAGTCAGCCTAAGGTCCTGTGAGAGAGAGAAGCACTGCCCTACTCCTCACTGCATATTCTCTGCTCTACTCGCTTGGGCCAATGTGCTACAAGATGATGAATATCATGGAAGCCCCCTGGCATAGGCTGTTGTGCAGGAGTATGGTTGGGCCCTCGACATCAGAAGAACAGAGAAAATTCCCCTGTCCAGAATCCAGTCATGTCCTCATGCATTCACACATGTTTGGCACACCTGGGACCTCAGTTGTTCATGACAGTACCCCAGGTTCCTGTATGCAAGCTCCCATTCCTGCCTTTACATTGTCCACCAGGAATTAACAATTCTGCCATACACCTATCAGCAATGTCAGAAGACACAGCAGAAACTGGGCTAATCATCCTTGTATAAGGCCTCTAATGTGTATCCCAATTTCAGCTGCAGTCAGGACCACACAGAAAACTCAAAATCCTGCCCAAGCCAAGCACCAGAAGCCACACAAGCCAATTAGAACACGTTCTGTTTTCACAGGAAATAAATAATGAATGTCTTATCTTCAACCAGCCTGTCTTTGGTATCTTACAATTTTCTTTAAAAAAGAAAATAATAAACAGATTGTCTTTTCCATGAGGTGTGGCAGCTTTCAGTTGGGCTAACCCTGAAACAACTAATTACTGATGTACTACCCACTGTAGCTGCAGGCCCGTGGATTCCAGCCTACGGTGTGGACTCTGCACTCCTGGCCCTGCTGGCCCCAACCTTTGCCACAAATTTCCTCTATACCTATGAGTGCAGCAAAGGGACTAGGTTCATTCTCTGCTTCCTCTGGTGAGCCTAGATCATGTCCAGGCTGAAAGTCGGGTCCTTATCACATGGAGGAATGGTGCAACTCACCATTGTTGCAGTGAATGGGATGTTGTCAATCAAGGACGATGCAATGGCTGAAACCCAGACCACCAGGATGATGGCAGTTGTGAGGCGCCGATCTTCTGGGACCATCTGAAAGGGAGCAGATAGTAGCAGTGCTACATATCACAGAGGCATTGATAAATCACATACATTGAGGAGGTGATGGTAAGACATGTGGAACTCACAGGGCTGTCAGTCCGTCCTTTCACACAAGAGAAGACCAAGGCAGACCCAGGTGTACAAACAGGACCAGGCTGGGCTTTCCTGGCTAATATCATGAGCCTCAGCAAGGTCTACAAGAAACTGAGGAGAATGATTCCTAGCCACACCTAAGCCAACCAGCCCCTGGGGAGGGGAGAAGGGTGGCCCCATTCTTGATGGCAGCACACACTAATTACACAAAACTTATCTCCTGGCAGAGCCCAACATGGTTGTCTCTTTTGCTCTCCTTCTTAGACAGTTTTAACTGAAGGCTAATAGCAAAATTGCAGGCATCTGTAATTATATATTCTTTGGAAAAAGTCTCCCTTCATCTCTAGGCTACACAGGATAAAAAATGTTCCCTGCTATAAATTTTTACATAATCTGTGACGTATTCTTAACCAGATTTTTTTTTTTTTTTTACAAATCAAAGTAACAGTGGATGAAGCACATTCTATTGCAGGATTTAATGTACCTTTATTAGCAAAGCAGTCTGTTCTCCAACATATTCTATTAAGTGGAGATGTGCCAGTGCCTAGAAGAAATGGATATATGATGAGAATCAGTTTAAAACCTCAAGATTATGTGCAATTTTTTTTCAAAAAATCTTTAAAATGAAAACAAATGAACATAAGGCAAGTTCAGGCTCTCATGTCTTATGAAGGATCAGACATAAGTACACAGTCTATAAATAATTTACTATCAGATAGGCACACTGAAGATTCACTGAAAAGAAAGCACAATACCACAGGCAGGAATTTCTCATCTATTTGTGTTACTGTCCACATTAAATTTAAATTCAAATGGAATGCTATCTCTTTAAGATTGGTGTATAGGGGCACTGTTCAATTGTACATAAAGAAATGTCATTCCATGTAGGTCGTTCAAGTAAGTTGCATTTCAAATTTATTTTTGAAGTTCAACATCATAGTTAGAGTTTTAGAAGAATCAAAGAAAATGCATGGTTTTTATAACTGTCAAAGAAAAAAATAAAAGATCTATTTAACTGAAGCATGTACCTATTTTCTCAGGACTAGACAAATTGAGAAAATTGTGTCCAAGTAAAGGTAAGAAAGATTAGATGAAGGTGGTGAGTTCAAGAACTGCCTTGCTCAGGCTGCCACCTTGGTTCCAGCCAAGGAAGGGATGCTCTGCAACCCATGATGAATCCTGGACAGTAAGCACCAATAGAGAACCAAACATGGGCATGACACAGCTGCCTTGCACCTCTCAAGTATGGCCTTTGAACTGTGATGTCACCACTGAATGACTATAAATATTGAAAACTTTAGCTAGACCATGTTTAAATACAAGTTTACAACTTCTCTACCCACATGTAGAGCTGTTTGTTAACCCTCATTTAAAAGCTGTGGAAGGGTCACCTTGGTGGCTCAGTGGGTTAAGCCTCTGCCTTTGGCTCAGGTCATTGTCTCAGGGTCCTGAGATCGAGCCCCGCATCAGGCTCTCTGCTCAGCAGGGAGCCTGCTTCCCCCTCTCTCTCTGCCTGCCTCTCTGCCTAATTGTGATCTCTCTCTCCCTCTCTCTGTCAAATAAATAAATAAAGTCTTTAAAAAAATAAATAAAAGCTGTGGAAACAAAATGTTGGGTTTTTTAAATCACAATTCTCAATCAAGTATGCTATTATATCAAGAAAACCACAAAGATAAATCTATTTAGATAAAACTGTTCATAAATCAAGTCAGCAGTGTTGACCTTAGGAAATAAATCATTCTTTATTGCAGCAGCTATTCTAGACACTGTGGGATGTTTAACATCCCTGGCTTCCAGTCCCCAGTGTGAAAATGAAAAATGTCTCCAGACAGTGCCAACAGTGCCACAAAATAAGCCCTGACCACTTGATAAAACACTCATAATAATCCATAAATAAATAAAAATTTTAATTTGCAAAACACAATTAAATGTAGTCATTTTATTTCATTCTATACTATTGATTGAAAGAAAAGCCAGACGTCTAAAACAGATTAAAATTTCCTGCTACCCAAAAAACAAATAATCAAGTCAAGAAATAGGCAGAAGACATGAAGAGACTCTTCTCTAAATAATACATACAAAAGGCTAACAGACATATGAAAAAATGTTCAACATCATTACCATCAGGGAAATTCAAATCAAAACCACAATGAGATACCACCTTACACCAGTTAGAATGGCAAAAATTGACAAGGTAAGAAAGAACAAATGTTGGAGAGGATGTGAAACCCTCTTTCATTGTTGGTGGGAATGCAAGCTGGTATAGCCACTTTGGAAAGCAGTATTGAGGTTCCTCAAAAAGTTAAAAATAGAGCTATTCTATGACCCAGCAATTACAATATTAGGTATTTACTCCAAAGATACAGATGTACTGAAAATAAGGGGCACATACACCCCAATGTTCATAGCAGCAATGTCCCAATAGCCAAATTGTGGAAGGAGACAAGATGCCCATTAACAGATGAATGGATAAAGATGTGGTCCATATATACAATGGAATATTACTCAGTCATCAGGAAGGATGAATACCCACCATTTCCATCGACATGGAAGGAACTGGAAGGGATTATGACAAGTGAAATAAACTAAACAGAGAAAGACAATTATCATATGGTTTCACTCATCTGTGGAACATAAGGAATAGCATTGAGGACATTAGGGGAAGGAAGGGAAAGCTGACGGGAGGGAAATCAGAGGGGAATATGAACCATAAGAGACTACAGACTCTGGGGAAAAAATCTGAGGGTTTCAGAGGTGTGGAGGGTGTGGATTAGGGTAGCATGGTGATGGGTTTTAAGGAGGCACGTGTTGCAATGAGCACTGCTATACATAAATAAATCATAGTACACTACATCAAAAACGAATGATGTGTGGTGACATAACATAATTTAAAAAAAAATCCTTCCTGCTAGAAATCAAATAGAGATGATTATATATGTGTGTATACATACACATACACATACATACACATACACAGGATTATGTCCACAACTTGATGTGTGCCTATAAACATCCACCTATTTATATAGTTAGTGTCATATAATTAACCAACATACCAATATTCATGGTATGCAGTATAAAAGAACATAAAGGAAAATCTTCAAAATACTTGAACATTATATATAATAACTCAGTTCAAAGTAACTGATTTCTTTTTTTTATTGTGTTATGTTAGTCATCATAAAATACATCATTGGTTTTTTTATGTAGTGTTCCAAGATTCATTGTTTACATATAACATGCAATGTTCCATGCAATACATGCCCTCCTTAATACCCACCACCAGGCTCATCCATTCTGCCACATTTCTCCCCCCTAAAATACTCAGTTTGTTTCTCAGAGTCCACATTCTCTCATGGTTCATCTTCCACTCTGATTCCTTCCCCCCTTTCACTTCTCCTTTCCACTTCTTTGGAGAAGTGTCTGTTCATATCTTCTGCGCATTTTTTCACATGATTATCTGTTTTTTGGGTGTTGAGTTTGAGGAGTTCTGTCAAGATCTTGGATATCAGCCCTTTGTCTGTAGTGTCATTAGTGAATATCCTCTCCCATTCCGTGGGTTGCCTCTTTGTTTTGTTGAGTGTTTCCTTTTGCTTTACAGAGGCTTCTTATCTTGATGAAGTCCCAAAACTTCATTTTCGCTTTTGTTTCCTTTGCCTTTGGAGACATGTCTTGAAAGAAGTTGCTGTGGCCAATGTTGAAGATGTTACTGCTTATGTTCTCTTCTAAGATTTTGATAGATTCCTGCCTCACGTTGAGGTCTTTCATCTATTTCAAGTTTACCTTTGTGTATGGTGTAAGAGAATGGGTCAAGTTTCATTCCTCTATACATAGCTTTCCAATTTTCCAAGCATTCCAATCTCCTTTATTGAAGAGATTGTCTATTTTCCACTGTATATTTTTTCCTGCTTTTTCAAAGAGTATTTGACCATAGAGTTGCGGGTCCATATCTGGGCTCTCTACTCTGTTCCATTGGTCTGTGTGTCCGTTTTTTGCTAGTACCATGCTGTCTTGGTGATCACAGATTTGTAGTAAAGCTTGAAATCAGGCAACATGATGGCCCCAGCTGTGTTTTTCTTTTTCAACATTTCCTTAGTGACTAAGAGACTTTCCTGGTTCCATACAAATTTTAGGACTGTTTGTTCCAGAACTTTGAAGAATGCCAGAGGAATTTTTATTGGAATGGCATTTAAAGTATAGCTTGCTCTTTGGGGGGAGAAGTCAAGATGGCAGAGAAGTAGCAGGCTGAGATGACATCAGGTAGCAGGAGATCAGCTACACAGCTTATCAAACCATTCCAAACACCTACAAATCCAACAGGAGATTCAAGAGAAGAAGAGCAGCAATTCTAGAAACAGAAAATCGACCACTTTCTGAAAGGTAGGACTGACAGAGAAGTGAATCCAAAGTGACGGGAAAAGAGACTGCAGAGGGAAGGGCCAGCTCCCAGCAAGTGGCAGAGCAATGGAGCACAAAATCAGAACTTTTCAAAAGTCAGCTCCACTGAGGGACATTGCTCCAGAGGCTAAACTGGGGAGAAGCCCATGCAGGGACAGCATGGTCTCAGGTCCTGTGGGGTCACAGAAGGATCGGGGGTGTCTGAGTGTTACAGAGCTCACAGGTATTAGAGCAGGGAAGCCAACTACAGAAATGGAGCTGAGGAGTGAGCTTTCTTCTTGGGATTACCTTAAATTGTGATCCGTGGCATGGGCCACTGCTTTGTAAGCGGGGACCCCAAAAGATCCGGGAGACTCCTCTGGAAGAGCACAGGGATCTGTGGGTTTGGGGGAATCCAGACAGGGCTGTGTGCCAGAGACAGAGACACTTGGCCACAAGCTGGGTGGGCTCGGAATGCAGCTGGAGGCCAGGGAGATGGGAGTGATTGAATGCTTTTCTCTGAGGGCGCACTGAGGACTGGGGCCCTCAGCTCTCGGCTCCTCCAAGTGGGAGATTGGGAGGCCGCCATTTTCATTCCCATCCTGCAGTTAGGGAACAAAAGTTACCAATAGTGAACCCGATCGGATTACTTAGCCTGGCCCCTGGTAAGGGCGGGGCAATTCCGTGTTGGGCAAAGACACTTGAAAATTACTACAACGGGCCCCTCCCCCAAAAGATCAGCAAGAAATCCAGCCAAGACCAAGTTCATTTACCAAGGAGAACAGCAGAATTCCAGAGGAGGAGAAAGCAAGGCATGGAATTTATGGCTTTCTCCCACTGATTTTTTTTAAAGATTTTATTTATTTATTTGTCAGAGAGAGAGACAGAGCGAGAGAGCAAGCACAGGCAGACAGAGTGGCAGGCAGAGGCAGAGGGAGAAGCAGGCTCCCTGCCGAGCACGGAGCCTAATGTGGGCCTCTATCCCAGGACGCTGGGATCATGACCTAAGCCAAAGGCAGCCGCTTAACCAACTGAGCCACCCAGGCATCCCTCTCCCAATGATTCTTTAGTCTTGCAAAGTTAATTAATTTTTTAAATTTTATTTTTTTCTTATGCTAAAATTTTTTAACTTTTACTCTTTCCTCTTTTAACTTTTTTAAACTAGTTTCTCTTAACAATACCATTCAAAAAAATCTTTTTTGAACCTTCATTATTATAGTCATATTTTATCCTTCATTGTATCTAACTTTATTTTTTGTATACACAGTGTTTTTTCTTCTAAAAAAATCTGGGATACAACTTCTTTTTTTT
>PISX010028654.1:0-21219 GCA_004024625.1 Mellivora capensis | reverse complement strand
CCGTCCATGTTGCTACAAAAGTCGGGTATTCATCCTTTCTGATGGAGGCATAATACTCCATAGTGTATATGGACCACATCTTCTTTATCCATTCGTCTGTTGAAGGGCATCTTGGTTCTTTCCACAGTTTGGCGACCGTGGTCATTGCTGCTATAAACATTGGGGTACAGATGGCCCTTCTTTTCACCACATCTGTATCCTTGGGGTAAATACCCAGTAGCGCAATTGCAGGGTCATAGGGAAGCTCTATTTTTAACCTCTTGAGGAACCTCCACCCTGTTCTCCAGAGTGGCTGCACCAACTTGCATTCCCACCAACAGTGTAGGAGGGTTCCCCTTTCTCCACATCCTCTCCAACACACGTTGTTTCCTGTCTTGCTGATTTTGGCCATTCTAACTGGTGTGAGGTGGTATCTCAATGTGGTTTTAATTTGTATCTCCCTGATGGCTAGTGATGATGAACATTTCTTCATGTGTCTGATAGCCATTTGTATGTCTTCATTGGAGAAGTGTCTGTTCATATCTTCTGCCCATTTTTGGATATGATTATCTGTTTTGCATGTGTTGAGTTTGAGAAGTTCAACTAGAGGAATTTAAATGAATGCTTGGCAGGTAAAACTGACAGATAGCTACTGGGTTGTAATTTTAAGAAGAGATATACCTTGACTTTCAATCATCATTCATGTGATTAATCAATTGCATCCATTGAAGGAATGATGACTTGGCTTATTCCCAAAAGGACTTGGAAACAGGTGGACAAGGTAGTGAAAGGGATGTTTGGAAAGAAAGACTCCTACACCTAAATTACTCAAAGAATTTCTCCTGTGAAAATTCCTTCATTTTGATTAGTGTTTATTTTCCAAACATGTCAAAAACATTCTACAGCAAGGTAACCATTGTCAGATGTTGACGGAGGATTACGTTATTTTGGTATTTTCATCCTGCTTCAAACTAAGACGGTGAAACCTCACACTAGGAAAGAGGGAAGCCAACCTGGAAAAGAGCAGGAGGGGAGGTTGTGTTTCCAAGGATGGGTACCCTGGGAGAACCTTGTCTTGTGTTAGGATAGGTGAGGTCTGCACGGGAGGGGCTCCTGGGCTTCCACAAGGCACCTTGAGCATCTCACACATACAGAAGGAAGAACAGACTCAAAGTGGAGAAGAGTGTCTGTGCCTCCTCATCAGAGGTCAAGTCAAGCATGTGTATTTCATGGGCAGAGCATTCACTGAAAGAGCCAAGGTCTAGGCAGTTACCTGTCCTTCTCCTTTTCCACCTTAGTCTGGCTTGCTTGATCTACCCCACATTTCTGCCTTTTTGCACTGTACAGATAGGGAAACTGGGGTTCAAAATACTAACTCAGCTGTAAGTTCATACACCTAAGCAGTAGTTGAATAGGATTCTAGAGCAGAACATCTAGCTCGAGTTCCCCTTTTAACCTCGTGCTATATGGCCACACCATTTCCCAGTCTTCATTTTCTCCACAAGGGGTGAAACCATTTGTCACTTCTTAAGATAGTTCAGCAACCAGCTGAGAAGCTATGTGCACGGGGGCGTACCATAGCAATAAGAGGGTGAGCTGTGGGTAAGAGCTTCCTAGCCTTCCTGCAATCACCCAGGCAGGCAGCATGCTTATGCATGAAAGAGGTCTTTAGCTATAAATTGTGGTTTTAACTCTTACTACGTGCCAAGCACTGTGTGAGGTGCTTTTACATATTTTATCTCATTCTATTCTCAGAAAAGTTTTGTCAGGTGGGCAAAAACAATCTGTACACATAGCCGAGGAAGCAGGCTGAAGTGTCTTACCCAAGGTCACAGAGCTAGTCCTTGGCAGGGCTGAGAACATAACCCATGTCACCTGATTCCCAGTCTCACGCTTTTTGCACTGCCCTGTGCTGTCCTTTGGGGCTCCGGTAATTACAAGTCACCATGTGACATTCTTGGATGCCAGCCTTCTGAAATAAGAACGCATGGATCTCTGGGTTTCCTGAGATGGGAATAAGGATGGCTCCTATTGATTCTATCACTTCTCTGTTTCTCCTTGAAGTCTTACAAATTTCCCTTTCCATCAAGCTTTCTTTACAAATAGGCTTAGGAAAGGCTAGAGGTATGTTTATCTGTCAGCCAGATTTCTCTCCTGCAGAAATGTTTGCCTTCTCACAGACCACTGCCTTGTGCTTTAAAAATGTGTAGTAAACTGAAAGATGTCTTCTGGGACCAGACTGATGGAGGAGACACCTTCAATCAGACACATGTTCAGGCCACAGCTGAAGACCCTCCATTTAGCTCAAGTGAGGGCAAAGTCTTAGCAAATTTTTCCTGCTTTATGGAGACTTGTCTGATTTAGTTCCAATAAATGAGTTAAATAATTTGGTAACAATTAATATCTAGCATACTATAAGTACCTATCATAGTCACTGCTATGAGCAGAAAATAACAGTACTCTTTTGCTTTAATTTTTTAAGCTTGTAACAATTCCTTAAGACCAGAACCACTTCTCTACTGCTTCCAATTTGTTCCACATATATTGTTTTTGTTAATCAGATGGTGATAATTATGGAAGGTACATTCATACAGGTCTCCATGTTCTTTCTAATGCTTAACACAGTTACTGTGCATTTAGCAAGAGCTCAGCAAACACTTACTGATAGAAGGATTGACTCAGTAGATAGTTATCCACCCTAGGGTTATCGTTGAAAATAATCCTGAAAATTCTGGGAGAGTCTCTCATGGCCTGACTGTTTCCAAACCATGACAAAAATCTAAGTGATCGGAAGTACAGATGTATTACACTAAAATGTTCAGGATTTACTTTCTCAGTTGGTACCATATAGCACCTAGCCAAAAGGAAATGGAAAGTTGGAGCATTTTCTGCAAATAATTTAAGCCCCTGACTCTGTCCAAGTGAAATGAAGGTGAAAATAACCTTGACCCAAATTATCAGTCAGAGATGCATTATCAAATAACTAACTTTAAAATTTTCTTATTTTAATGAACTTTGTCTTTCATGAAATCAAACATTGAATTTAATGTTATTTTTCTAAATAGTACCCAGTTATCCAAATAACTAACTATTCAAATTTTTGCCTGGATTTGCCCTGCATGGATGGTAACTGATTTATTCATTCATTCATCAGCTGTCTACCAAGAAGAAAGAGGAAGCTAGGAACCATGCTAGGCAGTGGGGACACAGGATAAAATGACAAGTTTTGTGCTTGAGAAATTTAGACTGCAACCAGACATATAAGTAGATTTATCAGCATATTATGTATTGGGAGGAGGCATGAACATGCTCACAGTTTAGGAGGAAACCAGTAGAAGGAGGTATGTGATATTGTCTAGAATAGGGCAGTGGAAAATGCAAAATCTCAGAGGAAATAGAAGATAGAGTCCTGAGAGTAGCTGAAGGAGGCTTGCATGAGACCTGAGATCCATCTTCCAACCCAAATAGGGAGAAAATATGACTATTAGAAGACCTAGAGAGGTTTTGGGAGGTGGCTGTAGATGTGAGAGCGAAACCTTGAGAAATTCTCCTTTAAAGGTCTGAAGTTTCCTAATAATTGCTCTAGTTAATGACAGCATATCTATCTTAGGGGGGAAAAAAACTTAATTAACAAACTGAAATTTATGAGCAAGATTTGTGTGCTCTTTTCTCACAAACTCAACTTTTTATTCAGCACCTCAAATGCCTGCAGAGTTCCTCTTGGAAGTTACCATGGAAGCTTATGAAGGGCCAGGATATTTCCTTCTTTGATGGTGATGCCTGGTTATAAGCAAAATCCTCTGTCACCCTCATGAAAAGCCTATTTGCTTGCACATTAAAAAAGAAAAAAAATCCCATAAGCAGAGGGATGGAACCAACGTGGATACTACATCAGTATGTTTATTACCTTAAAATACAGAGAGGAGAGAGAAAACTATTTGAAAGATCTTTACATTACCTGGACTCTTGAAACTTCTGAATCCATGCATTTTAAGGAAACCAAAAGTACAGTAACCCAACAGAAAATATTCATTCCCCTCTGCCTTTTTGCCAGCACTGAAAAATTTCTGGTCTCCAAGCAGGGAAACATTAAAAAAATTGGGTGTTATTATTGTAATAGTTCTATATTTTTCTGGGCCAGAGCTCTTTGTCTTCTTTTTCTTTTGTTGTCATTACTTTTGGGTAACAGTAAAAGTAAATACAAGGATGTCCTTTTGTGGACAGAATCGTGTCTCCCCAAAATTGCTGTGTTGATGTCCTGGCCCCTAGTACCTCAGAATGTGGCTCTATGTGGAGACTGGGCCTTTAAAGAGGTAATTAAGCTAAAATGAGGCTGTTAATAATACACCCAAATCCAATCTGACTGGTGCTCTCATAAGAGGAGATAACCAGGGATGGGCAAGCACAGAGAGAAGGCCTGCAGAGGACACAGGGAGAAGATCGCCACCTGCTGGCCAAGAAGAGGAGTCTCACAATAAACCAGACCGGCAGACACATTGACCTTGGTCTTCCAGTCTCCAGAACCCTGAGAACATAAATTTGTGTAGCTTAAGCCACCCAGTCTATGGTATCTTGTTATGATAGGTGTAGCAAAGTAATCTATATGCCATGACACAAAGATTAGTATTTCTATCTTCTCCAAATAATAGCAAGAATTCAGAAGTACAATCTTCTAGGAGACCTTCTTAGACCTATTTTCCTGGGATAAATCTTCCTGCCTCTGGGAAGCAATTGGCTTAACAAACCAATGTTACTAAAGTGTGGTATCACGAAGCCTTGTCCACTTTATCTCAAGAATTTATGTAAGTTCTTTCTGAGGAAGGAAATGGAAAAAATGGAATCCTTCTCTGGAATGATTATATTTGCTACTGTATGATAATTCTATTTGAAGTCAGCAAAATCTAGCCTTTCTGGCCCTGAATGAGAAAATAAAAGTTAATAGTGGATGTCATCACCACCAACATTTAAAATATAAAGAAGAGGGTTAGAGAGTCTTCTGCCATTTCTGGAGAAATCAGTGACCAAGTCATATCTGCAATGCTCTACCGTGAATGGACTTCTTTTCTGCCTATCTGTCCCTCCTGAGGCTGGAACTCTTATCAGCTCAGGCATTTGAAACAAAAGAACAAAACCTCTCTAGCAAAAGACTGAGAAAGCAGGGCTGGAAATAATGGCTGTTATTTGATATTACTATGGGTAGGAAATAAAGAGATCTTGTTTTTCACTGATTTCTGCCTCTTTATATTATGTTCTAAATCTCTTGATAATGAACCAGTTAATTAATTTGGACCTAGAAAAAAAAAGAACACCATCAAAAGTCTTAGCTAAAGATACAAAAAAAGTAAGAATTGTAATCCACTACTGATTGATGAGGAGGAGAGATAGAATAGAACAGTGTATGCAGAAGAATGGGGAATACTGGAGAAATCTACTGTGAAGAAAAAGAGATGGGTTCAGAAAACAAGTGAAAAATCTATCCAAGATATAGAGTGTCCAACTGAAGTTGGGATCAAAATTTGTAGTAAGCCAACTTTAAGATTTCATACCAGCTCCCTTACTCTACCCCACAATCTATCTTCAAGCAACCACCAAGACTTTCCCATTCTAGTGCCTCTCAGGTGTATGGTTTCTGCTTTCCCTTTTGCCTCTATCTAGTTCACACCATCTTCTCCTCTAGCATGAAGGCAGTGGTTCTGTGTGTGTAGGAACACAGACTGAGTCCATATCCTGACCATAATACTTCATGGTTGTGGGATCTGAGCAAGTTACTTAAACTTCATAACAGGTGGGATGCCAGGTTGGCTCAGTTGATTAAGAGTCTGCCTTCAGCTCAGGTCATGATTCCCTGGGGTCCTGGGATCCAGCCCTACATCAGTCTCCTTGATCAGTGGGGAGCATGTTTCTCTCTTTGCCTGCCACCTTTCCTGCTTGTACTCACTATCTCTGACAAATAAATAAATAAAATCTTTAAAAAATTTTTAATTTATAAAAGAAATTCATCTTACCTGTGCAATTAATATATTAATATGAAATTTCTGTGACCTATGTTGTAACATTATTACCTTGTAACATTATTACAAAAATTAAATGGAATTTGTGTAAAATGCTTGGCATATACTAAGAGTAAACTATTAGCTGTCATTATTAGCTTTCCTATACAGAACTATACAGAAAAACAAACAAAACAAGAAAAACTAAGGTTTTCTTCCCTCAATCATTGCCCCCTTTCAATCCACAGTATATCCTATAGCCAGAATGAGCTTTATAGAATACAAATTACATTGAGTCACTCTTCTGCTAAAAAGCCATTAATTGGCTCACCATCACATTTACATAAATAACATACGCCTTACCAATATTAATGAAATCCTTTTTGATCCGTCCCCAGCCTACATCTCTAACAATCTTCCCCATTTTACTCTCCCCCATTCCCTCTACTCTGTTGTGGAGCCATATTAATTCATCTGATCCATCAAATTTGTTGTGTTCTTCCTCCCTTTTGGGATTTTGCACTGCTCTCTGCCACTGATTTTGCCTAGAATTCTTCTTCTCTCCCATTTCCTGGCCTCATACTCCACTTAAAGACCACTTTTTCAAAGAAGCCTTGACCTCAGTAATAAGGTCTACAGTCCCTCTTATGGACCATTGCCCACCACTTCCCTTCTCATTGCATGTCCCATGCTACTGAACAATTGTTTCCTGTTACATGGTCTGTTTTCTCAGTTGGAATGTAAACTCAGAAGGTCTAGAACTAAGCCCTTTGGCATTCCAGGGTTCTGGCACGGAGGGTCACTCAACCATGACAGCTGTAATGGGGAAAAAGAGTTGCACCACAGTCCTGCTAATCTGTGACAAAAATGTTTCTCAGGACCAAGGCATTCTTGGAAATGTGATGGCACTTAACTAAATCCTAATAAATGATATTAGCATACCTCAAAAAAAGAAAATGTCATCTGGGTAGGGGGATCAGTTTAGAACAGAATGTGGACAAATCAGTGAGAGAGGCAGAACATATACTGTCCAGGGATAATAATGTCACAACCTATGAACCTAAATAGCAGGTTTGTTTGACAAGTCTATCCCCACAGCAGAGATGGATGCATTAGGATATTAAAACCCCCCGCTAATTTCTTGTGATCTAATATTATGTTTATCAAGCACATTTCTAATTTTAATTTGACTTTCCATTTAGATTCGCCAATTAGACTATGTGTGCAACAGCTAACAGACTCTCTGGCTGGCTCTTTATTTCTGCTGCTCATAGCAAATGGAAAAAAAAAGCATGATAAGTAATATCGATAGGAATCCCTTGTGGGTTTGATTAAAAAGAGACCATCTCTAAATTTAAAAAAGAAAAGAAAAAAGGGACACCTGGCAGGTTCAGTCAGTAAAAGTTGCAGCTCTTGATTTTGAGGTTATAAGTTTGAGCCCCATGCTGGGCATAGAGATTACTTAAGAACATTGACAAAAAAACATAAAAATAAATTTAAAAAATTAAAAAAGACATCATTGGGGCACCTGGGTGGCTCAGTGGGTTAAGCCTCTGCCTTCGGCTCAGGTCATGATCCCAGGGTCCTGGGATGGAGCCCCGCATCGGGCTCTCTGCTCAGCGGGGAGCCTGCTTCCTCCTCTCTCTCTGCCTGCCTCTCTGCCTACTCGTCAAATAAATACATAAAATCTTAAGAAAAAACAAAGAAAAGGACATAATCTCTGAGGGACTGGTCAAGTCTGGATGTCATGCCAAAATAAACTTTATAGATCCATTAAATTAAGATGGAATCTTGGAAATGTGTGGCCACACCAAAGGACCCCTTTTCCTCAAGGTCCTCAGAGGGGTCAGTGTTTGTCTGTGGTCTTGCTCTTTGTGGTTATGTTATTTTATTTCATGGAATAATGGTCCCATTATCTACCCTCCACTGTAAAACCACATAATTAATTAATAAAACCGATTTGTTTCTGGACTAGCCTTCAGTCAATGTCCATTAAAGTGGTAAAATTACTTCTTCCAAGAGTCTTTATGCTTTTTAACTGTGATTGACTTTTCACCTCCAGCTTTTGTCTCATTTCTTTCTTTTCCTGTTGGAGCAGTTAGCTTGCATTATATTTTTATTATGCATTTATTCTAACTGAGAACAATTAAAAATCATTTTCAAAGCTTTCTTTTTCATTGTGTAAGTTGTAAACCTCTCTGGAAGAGAAAATTACCTTAAAATAAAGCTATTTTCCTGAAGATTTCTGTGCTATTGGCAAGTAGGCAGAAATTCAAATGATGTGAGGGGAAAAAGGAAACTACTTTCAACCTCCATTTCTCACTGATTGTTCTGGTCCATTTTTAAGGGGTTGCTTTCTTTCATATTACTCTTCTTTGCCCAGCCCGGCTTGTCAAGAACATATATAGCTTTAAGCTATAAAGAAGACCACAGAGAATTGGTACAGCCTCCTACAGGGAGGATTTGCCCCACATTTTCAAGTGTGGATAGCAACAGTTGTCTCAACACCTGTTTCTCTGGTTCTTAAAGATGAGTGTGCACCACAATCACCTGGAAAGTGTGGGATACTCACATTTCTTGACCTTCACCTATAGCTTCTGACCAGTAGGGCTGGAACTTGTGTTTCTGAAAAATGTCCAGGTGGCTCTGGTGCTGTCATTCTGGGGACCAACCCCACTGTGGGCTTTTACTCTTTAGTTCTCATGGAAATAAATTTGGCCAAAGGTCAGACAGGGGCCAGAGCCCCACTTCTAGTTCTGATAAGCCTCACTGCATCCTGGAGGGGAAAGCCATCCATAACTGGGTTAGTATGCCCAAACGACAAAGACACTCAGACATTGTAGGGGTGCATTTTACAGAGAATCATTTCATTTTTTAGTGATAAACTTCTAGCTGCTGCTCATAACCTACAAAATGGCTTATTCTCTCTGCAGGTTTCCTTGGAGCTGTCATCTGGATCTATTCAGTAAGCGGTACTGCCACCTTCTGATTTTCAATTGAAAATGTATATTTAAAAGTTTGGCTTTTTGTTGAATGCATTATGTACTCAGGAAGTATTTATTTTAACATTCCTTTCTTCATGAATTTGTTTTCTCTTTTGGGCCTCTTACTTCAAATGCCACTATTGTCTCCTGTTTACACATTTCTCTGCAAAGCCCTTGTGCTATAATCACAGCCACTCAGCCTCTTATAAACTCTGTCCCAGTGAAACTTCCCTCCCTTTACGGGTCTCGAGTTATGTGCCAAAAAATATACCAAAGATTACAAAGTTTCTCTTGAGTGGGTTGGTTTTCAAAGACTATTTCAGAAGAGGCATCACGCCCCAATGCACAGTCTTTTTGTAAAACTCATTTAAAAAAAAAAAATCTTTGTGTTTTTAGCTATTTGTATTTGTAGCTATTTGTAACCACCTAACAGAGATTTTTCCTCAAAACACTTCCTATCCCCATATCTGATACTTTATAGAACCCAAAAATAGTGAATGGAAAGCTGTCAGCTTATCTTCCTCCAAGTGGAATAATAAACTATTAGAACCATGATTTTGTCTCATAGAGAAAGGTCAAATGCTGAGTCAAGGTCATGTGTATTTAGTGGCAAAGCTGAGACTCTTTCCAAATACAGTGTAGTTCTCTGGACAGGCCTGGCTCACAGGAGTGCAAACACCACCTCCGTAGGAATACAGAGCTGCAATTGACCAAGGCTACTTCATGTTCCCGCCCCCCTCCCCCCGCCCCCAACCAAGGGTCAAGGTTTCTAACCTGATGGGGGAGATGTGCCTTTGAAAACAGCCCAGGCTCAGAATAAAGTCACTCTCCTGGATTCACAGAACTAGAAAAAGGCAGAGTTGGAGCTCAGTCTAAGTTTTGCCTCCAGAGCCCTAGAGCATTCATGGGACACTTGATGTCCTCCACTGCCCTGAGTTAGGAGTTCAGGTAGGTCATAAACATGTGGTCTTGAGGGAAAAGTGATGATGTTCTGCATCTTCTCTTCACAACTCTTCTGACACGATGAGGGCGCCATGACCCTTCTCTCTGCTGCCTCCCACTCAGTCACCCTTCCTCTTGGGTACGCTGTCAGCCAGTAAGTCTATGGAAAGATTGTTCAATGCTGAAACTGTTTCACACTATGTTTTCAGACTTGAAGAGGAATGGAGAAGAGTGAAAAGAGAAAATTAAGAAGTCGGTCAGAAGACTGACTCTTACGTGTACGATTGCCATTTCTCTATTAGTACAAACTAGTTCCTGATCACAGACAAATCAAGCTCTGTGCCTCAGCTTTACCTTCTGATGGTGGATGGGAGTCCTGCCTCATGGGATTATATGAAAATTAAGTGAACTCTGACCACAGTGACAGAGAGATAGAAGACATTCAATGACTCTCACTGCAATTATTTTTATTATTAGCATTATCACCTAAAAAAAAAGGTGTTCAGGGCCTGACAGATCCGATCTACAGCACCCCCTTAGAACTACCTCTGTTCCCTTCTTGTAAGAGTCCTTTACTACATAAAACTTGAATAATTTGGACTAAAAAGGCTGACTGAATTCGTGAAGCCATCAGGGAACAATGTGTTGGTTTTCCTAAGAGTGAATATTTGAAATCCTCCATTAGGGAAAAGTAACTTTAAAAATACCCATGTCCATTTGCAAGGCCCAAGTGGCTTGTAATTTGGGCACCATGTTGACAGAGGAACCGGGCCCGCCATTTAACATATCCCAGGGCTCCTTTTATTTTTATCCTTTAAAAACAACCTGCTGGATCATACATGACATCCAATCCTGCCTTATTAACTAGAAACTAAATGAGCATTCGAGAAATTTAATTGAAAGTGATACTCAGAATGCTAATAAGCTCCCAGTCAGGAGGGAGATTGATGTTCCCAGCTGCAAACCCAGCCTCGAGGAAGAGTCTCTGAAGATCTTGTCACCAGAGGCAGACTAAGTTTCTATTTGCTGCCACAGCCTTTCTCACAGGCTCCCTTCCACCGGCTCTCCCAGCTGTCCACCTGCTCCCCGAATTCCTACTGCTTAATCAGTCTCCCCCAGAGAAGCCTCTGCCTACTGGCTCCATAGCAAATCAAGCAGCAGGCCAACAGTGCAGTGTTGGTAAAAATGAAAAACAGCTCCTCTGAGCAAGATTATTAAGTAAATAAAAAGAATGATGTTAGGACAAGGAGGGTTCAAGCATTTGAATCCCTTCCTATTCCATGCAGAAAACCTAGAAAACTACATATGTCCTCTGCTCTAAGAAACAACATCCTTCTGAAAACACACATGAAGATAGACTGCATGATTCAAACCATGTGTGTTATATTGAGAGGAGGGTTTCCCTCCCCAAGGGTTAACAATCTTAGAGAATCCCAATCACACTTTGGTCTTCAGGCACATCTTTTCATGAAACATTTCCAGGAAATGAGGATATTCTTGAGTCTTTTTCCTTCACAATTCAAAACTCAGCTGTCCTGGGGGTGCCTGGGTGGCTCAGTGGGTTAAAGCCTCTGCCTCAGTTCAGGTCATGATCCCAGGGTCCTGGGATGAAGCCTGGCATCGGGCTCTCTGCTCAATGGGGAGCCTGCTTCCTCCTCTCTCTCCGCCTGCCTCTCTGCCTACTTGTGATCTCTGTCTGTCAAATAAATAAATAAAATCTTAAAAAACAAAAAAAAAAACAAAAAACTCAGCTGTCCTGCTTAAACCTTAAAAGGTGTCCAGTTGAAGCTAAAGCATTCCTCTTGATACTTCTGATGATTTCCACTGTTGTTCTCACACACATATATATATATATATATACACACATATATATATATACATATATTACTATATATATGAATATATATATATATGCAGTACATTCATTTTGTTTTTCTATAAACAAACACAAAAAATCAAAACAAAAGATAAAGCAAAGTCAAATTTTTCAATAGTTACAAAAACAACTGTGTCAGTACAGACAAAATGGAGATAATCATGAAACAGAAGAACTGATTGGAAGGCCACATTGTCAGGTCTAATTTAAAAAGTTTATTCCCCAGTGGCTTTTGGAGGCTTGCATTTAGCCTATAAAAGAGGCACTGAAAGTGTCATCCTTTGACAGATCAAAGTGTGAATCCTATGAATAGTTGAGGAAATGAGTATTTCAAAGCACAAACCACTCCCCATTGCCACTTGCCTGAAGCCTGAACATTGATTTAAGGAATCACAGGCTCATCTGAGACACTTGGCTGACTACTTTAGCTTTTCGCAAATGAATTGCAAGACTTTTGCTGAAACCACTTCTATTTGATTATGCACTGGACCTCTTACAAGATAAAAAGAAGCCTATATTCTTATTTGTCATTTTGGTTTAGGAGAGTCACGGAAGTGTACTACACAGGTTATGAGTGCATGGTCCTGGGAATGATTGATCTTGATCAAATTTCCCCCCTAACACCAAGCAAGCAAACAAATCTTGAAACCAGTTTTTTCTTCCCTAAAAGAGGGATAACTATATCTATTCCAGAAGACTATTTAAAGGGATTAAATAATACACATAAAAACATCACGTACAGTGGGTCTAGCACACAGTGATGCTCAGGAAACGTTAGCCTCCTTTATCCCCCACATCCTCGCGTCAAGTACTTTAGACCCCATGGGGAGGAGCTCAGACTTTTCTCTGCAGGAGACGTAGAGCAATGCAAGGAGCAGTTGCATCATTAGATCTGGCCTTTCCATCATGGAAACTGTGTGGAAGGTGGATCTAAAGGGGTCAGGCTTGGAGGCAGGAAGATCAAACAGGAGACTGTTGTACAGCGTCTGCTTTCCAACAAGCTTTGGTTGCAGTTGACCTATGGAATCAGAGGACCAGCCGAGGACACCCGAGGTAAGGCTCACAACTGGGTGATAGAGAAAGGCAAAGAAAGAGGGGGCAGGGGAGAGCTAACAGACTTGCTAGGTCAGTTATGGTCGTCTGCACTCTCAAAACTGTGCTTTCAAATACTGGCAAAACAAGACGAAAAAGTCTATTCAAAGCTTCCCTCTGAAAAAGATAAAAACTTGCACATAGCCAAATTAAAAATTAAAATTGATGTCATTCCAAATGCTTAATTCAGAAATAGCAAGATTTCTTTTGGAAGCTGTCAGCTTTGACAGCAACATCTTTTGTTTATAAGAATGTATTGGTAAGGCCCTTGTTACTTTTCAAAGCATCTTCTCAGTACATCTGCGAGATTAAGTAGGGCAGGCCTTAGAGAAGAATTAAAGAATGAAAGTACACCCTAGAAGAGTCATTGGAGGCAATCTAGTCTAACTTCTATTGTATGCATGAGGATTCTGGAGCTCGGACAAAAGCACTGACTTCTTCCCCTGAGCACTGAGAATTAGCATAATCCAGACAGGACAGGCTACGCTGTATAACATACAAACCCCAACATCTCAGTGGCTTAGCCTTTAAAAAATATTTCTGACTTATACAAACTTTGTTGCAATTTGCATAGCTCATGAGGGTGTGCTCTTCTAGGACGTGACTTTCTCCTAATACATGACTTTACGGGCTTTTGCAGTTTCCGTGTTGCGAGTGCATCTTCTCAGTATGTGTCCTTTTAGACTCACCTTGCTACGTGAACAGAGATGATGGGCTGCCAGGGCTAGTCATGGCCCCAGCTAAGAAATGGCATTGGTAAATTCTACTCAAAGTCTATTGCCAGAACCAGCAACGTGGTCTTGTACAAGGGTCTGGAAAATGCAGTATTTGGTCTGTCTAGAAAGTAAAGGAGAATCCGTTACGGGTGGGCATCAATAATCTCTATATAGAAGTGATAAAAAACTCAGGCTTCCTGATGCCCTCTCTCTAGTAGCACATGGCTTCTGGGAACTATCTCTCACTGCAATAGATGCCGGAAATTGTGGGAAATTAACAGGATATTTCAGAAAACCCCAATGTTATCTGAACTCTAAGCAATTTTGTTCTTAATTTTAGGGAAATAACCTGTTTGATTGAGCTTCATTTTTTCCCAAATATCTTTAAAAAGAATTATTGAGTTTTAAAGAATGCCATCTTTAATTTCCCTTTTAATCCTTGCAACAAATTATTGAGATTGATAATAGCCCCAATTTAGATACGAACATTTTGGTTGCAAATAACATAACATCAGTAGATTAGCTCAAGTTAAAAAATAAAAACTAAAAGGAGAAATTAAACCAAAGAGACCCAGTGCACTAATGGAGACTCAAACAGGAAAAGTCATCAGGGAACCAAACTTCTGACAGACTGGAATTGGGCCTCATTCCAAATTTGTCGCCACTCGCTCAAGGGCCACCCTGTCTTCTGTGAATAAAATTTGCCTTCTCTAAAGCAGGTTGTCTGGTTCTGTTTTCTCCTACATTCCTGTCCTCCATCCTCTGCCACTGCCCGTTTTTTCTGTTTGTAGTTTCTGAACATTTTATCATTTCTGCTTGTAAATATCTCAGAATTATTCACCAGTCCTCTATGCATCTTGGCAACCCTAAATTATGGCCATTGCCCTCACTACTAACTGGCCTTATCTCTTAACATCTTAGTTGCAAATATAAAACTACTGGATACCTAGTTCATTCTAATGAACCTTGCAAGTCTCATTTTATTGGGCCACCACGGATCAGCTGCTATTGGATCAGGCACCCAATGATGCACAAACCTATGCACTTGTAACCTGGTTAAAGAAGTTAGAGAAGTAGTGGACATGGGCACCCTGACTCAGCAGGAACAAGGGCAGGGAAACTTTCTTCAGAAAGTGGGGTGGGCTGGCAGGTCATAACGGATATGCCTAATCGTGTGGCAGGTTACTGCTGTGGTCTAAATGTTTATGTTTCCCCCCTCCTACCACCAAATATTGATGTCAAAATCCTACCCCCCCAGAAGTGATGGTATGAGTGATTAGGGCCTTTAGGAGGTGTGCAGTCATGAGGTATAGGAGTCATGAGTTGGAGCCCCCATGAATGGAATCAGTGGTCTTATAAAAGAGATCCTGGAAAACTCTTTAGGCCTTTTTACTCATGAGGACACAAAGAGAAGTCTGTCACTGAGAAGAGAGCCCTAACCCAACCATGCTTACACTTTGATCTTGGACTTCCAGCCTCTAGAACTGTGAGCAATAAATTTCCGTTGTTTATAAGCCACCCACTCCATTTGTTATGGTTGACCAAATGGACTGAGTCACAATGGTGGTAAATGTCAATGTGAGATTTAGTGCAAAATTGCCTGACACCTCAAGATCCAGCTGAATGAGCCAAGTACAGGAGCAATACCTAGGCTGGAACTGAGTCTCTCCCCTCATTACCTTTCATTCTAGACCTCAACCCTCAACCAGTTACACATCGAGGGAAATGGACACCTCACAAAAGTGAAGTGTTTTGCCAAAGCCAAATAAACTGTTTTATGAACAGTTAGAGATATTCTTGATTGAATGGACCAAATGCTAGAAGTCAGAGTGACTGGATAAAAATGGTAAATTCTCAGAATGAACTTTGAATTTGGTGTGTTAGGGGACATTCACATTTTGGACTTGCTTGAATGGGAACTCCATCTGGTTTCTGTGCAAGAATTAATTTTATATCCTTATTTCAAAAGTTTTGTATGTGTGTTGCTATCAATACTGATGATTAAACTTTGTCCAAAATCCTAGGTGACATTACACAAAACACTTAACCTCTCTGCACCTCAGATTCCATGACATTAAAATAAGAGGAGCTACATTAAATCACCTCCTGGGGTCCTTACAGCTATCAAATTCTATGACTAGCTCACCTTACAAATTTAACATGCAAATGTCTACATCTACTGATTACAACCTGAGGCAAGATCATTTTCCTCCATGTTCATTTTAAATAGCATCCAAGAATCCTCGAATAGATTTTCATTTTCATTAAAGTGCAGAGCCGTCCATTAGAACTTTGTAGTTATAGAAAGAATCTTTATCTCTCTAATACAGTGGCTTCTGGTCACATGTGGCTATTGAGCAGCTCAAAAGCAGCTCATGGGACAGAAAAACTGAATTTTTATTTTCATTTAAATTAAATGCAAATTGCCACATGTGGCTAGTGGCTATCATACTGAACAGTTTAAGACTGGAGAGATATACAATGTGAAAGACAAAAGGGAAACCAAGAAGTAATGATATGATTTTGGTGCAAAAATTAATATTCTCACATGGAATTATAGACTCCTTTTTTTTTTTTTTTTTTTTTAGATTTTAGGTAACAATCTATTCTGGAATGATGAAGTCCTTTTCAGAAGCAGGGAAAGAGATTTTCAATTTTCGATTTCTCAAACTCTAGCTATCCGTGTCAGAAGAGTGACTATTTCACTTAGATAAGTATCAACACTATCCGGAGCGGGGGGTGGGGCATGGGGAGCAATGGTCTCTTATAATATGTCTCATCAGAGATTTAAGATAGTTATATAAGGTTTTCTTTTTGTTTGTTTGTTTGTTTGTTTTGCAAAAGACAGGAGCAGGATAAAACAGTAGATATAAAATCTTCAGCAAGTTACTGGATTTGAAACTTGGAGTCCTGAACTTCTAGTTTCATCTTTTTTATCAGCAACTATTTTCTGGAATGCTAAATTACTATTTGAAGTAAAATTCATCATCAATTTAATAACAGCTTTGGGGGAAGGAAGGTAGGGTAGAGGAAAGAGCTAACCGACAGTAAGCATTCATTAATAGGCTACCACTTAAATTTCAGTAGCAACACTTAAAAGTCGAAAACATCTCTACACATACAATCTAACAATGTCATAAATGGCTTTGTCATTCGTGGATCTATAAAGCTTCTTCAGGGAAAGCTGGTTTTTTTTTTGTTGTTGTTGTTGTTGTTTTTTATCCTCCAACTTAGGATCTTAACTTCTTTAGTCCCTCTAGAAGTGATGGTACAATTAAACAATAACAAGGTTTCATCTTTATTTCCTATTTGCCAAAACTGTTATTTTCATTTATTTTTCTCTGATTGAATTATGTATTTCTAAAAGTTTCTAAAGTTAAGTAGCTTTTCTGGAATATCAGCAAGATGCTTTTGACAGACGTTCTCTGCCGAAGTGATAGTCTTTTATGACACCCAGATCAATCACAAAACAGTCTTTGAGATTTCTCAGATTTAGTCTGAAGGATCAAGCAGTTTCTGCTGCCTTGGAGGGATTCCCACAGCATGGGGCATGCTGTCTACTTCATATACAATAGCTTCTCATTGCAAATGGTGTCCTAAGGAAAATTTTTAAAAGAAATCTTAGTGGTAAGTTGAAAATATAAAAATAAGTTAAAATGTAATTGATAGTGGTGCTACCAGGAAAATTAACAGTGTAGGTGAATAGATGGGCCTCCCTGCATGGTCACAGAGACTTAGGCAGCCATGACTGCATCCCAAATCTCTTTTCCACTTAGCTGGCAAGTGGTTATTTTGTTTTTAAATGTGTGTATGTCTTATATTTTAATAAATATGGTAGCCATTATTTTAGGCAAGCCTCTTTAATTAAATGAGTCACCCATAAAATGGAATAAATGGAGCCAAATACCACTCTTCTCCAAAGAGTACATACATACATATATACCCACCAACCTGTGTGTGTCAGTGTATGTGTTTGATGTTTTTATATCACAGTAAAGTAATTACTAAATTAACAATTCTAATTAGTTGCATTCTGATTAACAATAGCCTTGCTCATGTCCACAATAGCCAAACTATGGAAAGAACCTTGATGTCCATCAATAGATGAATGGATAAAGAAGATGTGGTATATATATTCAATGGAATACTATGCAGCCATCAATAGAAATAAAATCTTGCCATTTTCAATGACTTGGATAGAACTAGAGGTTATTATGTTAAGTGAAATAAGTTAATCAGAGAAAGACAATTATATGCTCTCTCTAATATGAGGAATTTGAGAGGCAGGGCAGGGGTTGTGGGGGGTAGGAAAGAAAAATGAAACAAGAAGTGATCAGGAGAGAGACAGGGGCGCCTGGGTGGCTCAGTGGGTTAAAGCCTCTGCCTTCAGCTCAGGTCATGATCCCAGGGTCCTGGGATTGAGCCCAGCATCAGGCTCTCTGCTTGGCAGGGAGCCTGCTTCCTCCGCTTTCTCTGCCTGCCTCTCTGCCTACTTGTGATCTCTGTCAAATAAATAATAAATAAATAAAATCTTTAAAAAAAAGGAGAGAAACAAACCATAAAAGACTCTTAATCTCAGGAAACAAACTGAGGGTTGTTGAGGATGAGGGAATAAGGATAGGGTGGCTGGGTTATAGACACTGGGGAGAGTATGTACTATGGTGAGTGCTGTGAAATGTGTAAGCCTGATGATTCACAGACCTGTATCCCTGGGGCAAATAATACATTTTTTGTTAATAAAAAATGCATGAATATTCTATAATAAAAAGGTTTTTTAAAGAAAAAAAAAACAATAATTTGCTCTAATAATTTGCTCTAATAATCAGCTTTGATTTTAATTTTTAACATGTACTTTTTATGTTAGGTGTTTCAATATAAAGCTCCTGGTACCTAGATTCTAACATTTTTCAGATTATTTATCATTAAAGGTCTTAAAAATTTAGTTGGCAGAAAAAAATCTGTCTTTCATGAAATATTCTTTTTAAAATATTTTATTTTTTTATTTGAGTGAGAGAATGAAGAGAGAGAGAGCATGAGAGTGGGGCAGGATCAGAGGGAGAAGCAGACTCCTGGCTGAGCAGGGATCCTGATATGAGACTCAATCCCGAGACTCCAGGATCCTGACCTGAGATAAAGGCAGTTGCTCAACCCACTGAGCTACCCAGGTACCCTTTCATGAAATATTCAAAGTTATTTCAAAGAGATATAGAGAGGAAGATCTTAAACCTATCACCAGTGAATTTTTTTTTTTTGCATTTTCCACCAAGGGGGATGATCCTTTCTTATTCTAACCTTTTTAATGAATAAAGCATTAATTGTCCTCCCACTGACAACTTGGCTATTAAGAGACTGGGCACAAAAGAAAGTTGGGGAAGATTATTTATATAAATACAAGTTGAATTACTGAGAATTTTGTAGCAGGGGACATTTTCTTCTCAATTGTTACCATTATTTTGGTGCTTAACTACTCTCTTAATTTCAAGTGGGATCACTGCCTGTTGCAGTGCCTTTTATTTACAGATCCCATTTTTTGCTTACAGATAACAGAAAGATTTACAGTTGCATATCTATTTTTTCTGCTATCAAATCTCTACATGGTTCTCAGACACTTGAACAGGTAGAAGCTAGAAGATGTACTATAATATTAATATGCTCATAATTTTTTAGATCGAAAGGTCATCTTACAAATGACTTTTATCCATCCAGGGAGACTGTTCTCATTATGGAATAAGATCAATATTTTTCTCTTTTTTATTCTTAGTTGCTATATTTTTGTCTGTGTCTTTCTCAGCTCTGTCTTCCTAATGATTACTGATGGCACACAGGATATGGAAAAGCTTAATATTTCAGAACCCTCAGAACTCATTTTGCTTTATTAGTTTAAGCTTTATAATAAGAAATAGAGGTTTACTCAGATTGCATCAAATAAGAAAGATAATACCTTCTCCAAATAATGGAGATTTACCATAATCTAGGTCTCACAGAAACCCAAAGAAAACCTTAAAAATATCCCCAGAAGAAGAACCAAACCTCAAATATGCTTGAGCTTTACAGAAGTCACAACAGAGTTTGAGAACTTTCAAGGAGCCAAAGAAGGCCTCTGCATACAGAAGGTTCATCACTTCCTTCTTAAGGCCATTGTTTTGGATTTGCTCTAGTGCTTCACCACCAACTTGCCTGAATCACTCCCTGGTCTTCTCTGCTCCTCTCAGTGCCTACTTCCGGTGTCACGAAGTCAAAGGCCCCTCAGCTCTGACTAGGGTATCAGGGCTACACAATCCAGAACTCAATTATCTGTCTCCTTGGTATAAGTAGTAACGTAATGAAGTATAGAACTGTGAGATGTTGTTTTGAAACGAGTTTCTGTATTTTAGGAATTGGATTATTTTTCCCCCAGAAAACATTGGCTACCACTATACTGCTAGAGATCCTCTTATACTAGGAATTCTGTCATATCCATAGATTTTAGAAGATTTGAGGAAATTTGTGGGAATGCTCCACATCAGCACCTCCCCCACCCCACACAGAGTCAGAAACACACGAAACTTTTTTTACCTTTAATACCTAGCCTTATCAGTTTTCTTTTTGAAGATGATGGGCACTCAACAAATATCAACTGAGTAAAGGGATGATAGTTTGAATGATTTTATCTTGGATTATACATCTATAGAAGGGGGTAGTATTATGTCTTAAAAATTTTTGTATTATTCAGTCCAGTTCCAAATGTAACCTGAAAATTAATAAAATTCCTAGTGATTAATGTGGGGAAACTATATAGATGTTGCTATATTCAAATAGGGCACTAGATGAATTAGCATGGAATTGTGGTCTTTCTGGAAGACAATTTGTCTATATACATATCAGTAGTCTTAAAATAATTTAACACTTCAACCCAGCCATTCTACTTGCAGGAATTCAGCTTCTAAATAATTGGAGGGTCAAAAATGTATCAACATTGGGGCGCCTGGGTGGCTCAGTCTTTAAGAGTCTGCCTTCCACTCAGGTCATGATCCCAGCGTCCTGGGATCGAGCCCCACATTGGGCTCCCTGCTCAGCAGGAAGCCTGCCTTCCCTCTCTTAGTCCCCCTGCTTGTGTTCCCTCTCTCACTGTGTCTTTCTCTGTCAAATAAATAAATAAAATCTTTTTAAAAAAAGTATCGGGGTTTTGCGGTCAAGATGGCGGAGAAGTAGCAGCTGAGATGACATCAGGTAGCAGGAGATCAGCTAGATAGCTTATCAAACCATTGCGAACACCTACAAATCCAACGGGAGATCAAAGAGAGGAAGAACAGCAATTCTGGAAACAGAAAATCAGCCACTTTCTGGAAGGTAGGACTGGCGGAGAAGTGAATCAAAAGCGACGGGAGGATAGACAATGGGGGAGGGGCCGGCTCCCGGCAAGCGGCGGAGCAATCGAGCACTAAATTGGGACTTTTAAAAGTCTGCTCCACGGAGGGACATCGCTCCAGAGGCTAAACCGGGGTGAAGCCCACGCGGGGTCAGCGTGGCCCCAGGTCCCGCAGGGTCACAGAAGGAGCGGGGGTGTCTGAGTGTCGCAGAGCTAGCAGGTATCGGAGCGGGAAGCCGGCCACAGAGACAGAGCCGAGGAGTGAGCTCTCAGCTCGGGGTTACCTTGGACC
>PISX010028653.1:0-21261 GCA_004024625.1 Mellivora capensis | reverse complement strand
TCCATGTTATTTGTTATGCTCCACAAATAAGTGAAACCATATGATAATTGACTCTCTCTGCTTGACTTATTTCACTCAGCATAATCTCTTCCAGTCCCGTCCATGTTGCTACAAAAGTCTGGTATTCATCCTTTCTGATGGAGGCATGATACTCCATAGTGTATATGGACCACATCTTCCTTATCCATTCGTTCTTTGAAGGGCAGCTTGATTCTTTCCACAGTTTGGGGACCGTGGCCATTGCTGCTATAAACATTGGGGTACAGATGGCCCTTCTTTTCACCACATCTGTATCTTTGGGGTAAATACCCAGTAGCGCAATTGCAGGGTCATAGGGAAGCTTAAGAACACTGAGAAATAAGTCAATATTGCCACACATTTGCTTGGTTTTCTATACTGATAGGAAGAAAACTTGACTATATTAAATGAATATAATTAGGCTCAGACTAAAAGAGTAAAAATGGGAAAGACATAATATATACATATATTAACATACATGTATTTCTTTTCCATTTACATTGCAGTTTACCCAGGAAGTATGTATTGTGGTTTCATATTTTATTAATTTTGAAGTTTTCTTAAAGTAAATGAGGATTTCCAATCTTCACTACAACCCTTAATAATGAAGAACATAAAACATCTCAGAACATCAATGTTTGAATGCTGCCCCTAGCTATTTTTAGACATTTTAACTTTGACATATCTTAAATTAATATCATTAATAAATGGACTCATTACATTGTAATAATAATACTATCTATTACTTTAACTTTTTTGAAGTTTTTCTCTTTCCCTATCAATATATTTATATGTGGCCTAGGAGATCTTTGAGGACAACAAAATTTTGACCTCAAAACAAGCTAAAAATTACAAATGCATTTAACTTTCCTTATCAAGAATAAGAGAGAAACTAAGTGCTCTGTCTTCGTCCTTGAGGAGTAAGATGCAGGTCCTTAAAACACAACGTGGGTCATAGGAGAGTCGGGCCATTCTGCGTGACAGATGAAGAGAGATCACAGCAGAGCAAGCCTCCTAACGACCGTCAGAACTCCTCCAGTGGTCTTGTCAACTCAGTGAAAATGTCATAATCCAGCACCCAGGTAACTAGGAAACTAGGTAACTAGGTAACTGTCAGCCGCCGTCTCCTTACTTCAGTCTAACCATGGGTGTGCCAGTCTGTGTCTACATCATCTTTCTATCCTCTATTTATGTATTTGTCTATTAGGTCTGTTATATAACTATTTCCATCTATCCCTGTCTGTAGCTGTGCACATCGTGGAGGTGATAGATGATGGATGGATAGATGGATAGATGGAAAGATGGATAGACACAAACATAAACACTTTGTGTATAGGGAAACATTAAAAAGCTCAGTGAGTCCGAAAACACACTATCTTCTACTGGTTCTGTTCTAAAGAACAGAACTGGTTCTTTCTTTACACGATTTCTTCATGAGTCTCGGGTCGCCTGCCTCTGTGATTCTAATATGTTTACACCCAGGGTGATCACACGTCCTTGCCTCTGCCCAGTGTCCTCAGACCCTCACTGGTTTAAAATTTGCTCCATTTTATTTTATTTTTTAAAAATTTTAACAACGTGTCTTAAATTTCATTAAAATAAGGATAAATATAAGGATAGGTATAATAGATTTCTACCTGTAGTTTTAGGTTTTGCTGCAGAAAAAGATCTTTACTCTAAATTTTCAGTTAAATCTGCTGAGTCACTCTAGCCTCTCCTGCCTCCCCCCAGATTCTTGGACAGCTGCCCATGATGGCATCACCGGGTGCTTGACCCAAGTGGAGAGCCTGTGAAATCCATTCAGAGGGGCCCAGAGAGCTGGGAAATTATGAGTCAACTGTTCTTAAAATAGGGGCCAGTAGGCCAGTAGAAGCATGGCTAGTCTTGCCATAAATGTGTATAAAATAATCTGACATTCTCCATACAACAGTGCTGTCATTTACTATATAGGATAAATCCACAGTGGTTTACCTAATAAGCTCTTTGGGCAGCAATGCACTAAAACTGAAAGCAGATGTTTAGTGAACACAACATGAGAAAATACGATGCACACTGTAAAAAGTGTTTATTGGAAATTGCCACCCACCGCTGTGTGCAGTGATCCCACGGAATCCAAGGGACGCATCAGGACTGAGGATGTATCAGGACCGGCTTCAAAGTCATCTGTTCTTTAAGAACTCTGTGTTCAGAGATGATGATTTAACATGCGCAGAAGCTGCATAACACCAAGTAACATCTCTCTGCAAAGCTTAATTATTTCCATATTTTTGAGAGTTCATTTAGCGAACCACTGCAATTCCCAAGGTCCTGTGTGACTGCTAACATTTCCTGGGGATTTCCTCCCGTGCTCTGCCGGGTGTTTGGTAACCCCCTCTGGTGACGGTCTGAAGCGTAAGCTGCGCCGTGGGTTCCTCTTCGGTCACATCCCGTTCCCAGCCTGATGCCAGTCACCCTCTGCCTGGCAGAAGTGCCGTCCCACTTCGGTTCTGTTTACCATTATGAATGTGTCTGTTTATTTTCTCTACACTCATTTCCATGGAGTCTCATGTAGGTTGGGAGAATAATCTTCGAGTTCAGTCACTAGCATAAATTGGAAGCCTATCTCTCTCTCTCTCTTTTTTTTTTTAATTTAACTTATTAGGTACAACATACATGCAGTGAAGTGTAAATGTCTTCATTGTACGCCTGGACATAGATTGGTCCTACATGTAAACTCAAGTAACCAGCAGCCAGATCGTGGTATGGATTGTTTCTAAAACCCCACGAGACCCCTCCATGCCCCTGCACATAGACTGTAAACCCCAGTGGAGACCACTCCTGTGACTTACAGGGCAAAGGGAGAGGATGTAATTTTCTATTAACTCCCATCTGCTAAGACTGCTTCTTGGGGCTATAACTCTCTGGAACTCTTGGCAGGACAAGGATTTCCCACAGCCAAAGAAATCCCTCAGGCAGGGTTGCAGGTGTTCACAGAAGATCAGAGCCAGCGGCTTGCACAGGAACGACAACGTCTAAAGGCATCCGGGCAAAGCTTCAGGAGAGTAGGCTGTGGTCCACACGTTGCTTTGCCAAGATCCATGCCCCCCGTGATATTCACTCTGTCTTATTACTGACTCCTTAAGGAGGTGGACGTTACAATTATTAAAAAAAAAAAAAAAAGACAACAGAAAGACAAGTGCGGCAAATATGTGCATGATCATTCCTGCCATGATTTATGCTCGTCATCAGCCCCCCATGTCACCCTAGATGCCCCTGATCTCAGCTGCTGGTTGTGCTGGTGTGAATCACCTGGTCAGTGGGCTGAATTAGAACCTCAATAAGGTGGGACTCTCTCGCTACGGGCCAGGTCAGTCATTGTTGAAACTGCCCGTTGAGAGGGATCTTGGGGAGTGGGAGAGAGCAGAGTAAGGATCCTGAGGGCGTCCCCTAGGTTCTAGGCACACTCCTTCCTACCCTCGCTATGTGCCGGAAAGCCCACCTTCTTGTAATCAAAGAGGTCATTTACCCTTATTGGTATCGTGAGTCCTCTCTGTCAGTGAGTGTTTGTGGATTTTGGAGACTCTTTGGTTTCTGTGGTTTAGTCAGCAAATGGTAAAAACAAGAAACCACGGACTTCAGATTCCTCCCCTGTCACCCTGAAGACTAAATGTAGATGTCTTTAGTCCACTTAGTTTCTTCCCAGTATTTTTAAAAATTTATTTATTATTATTTTTAAAATTTTTATTAACATATAATTATTATTTGCTTCAGGGGTACAGGTCTGTGGTTCATCAGTCTTAACACAACTCACAGCGCTCACCGTAGCCCGTACCCACCCCGGTGTCCATCACACAGCCACCCCATGCCTCCCACCTCCCATTTGAAGAGGATTTTTTGAATCTGTAGATTCTATCTTTTCAATCTTATTTTAAAAATACCTTTTCAGTGAATAGTAAGTAATTATAGGCGGAGACACTAGAGACACTTTGGCATTCGGTTATGAAGCACAAGGCATTTAGGAAATACGTGTGACCAAGTCCAAGAGAAACCAAATGTGAACTCATGGCTATTATGTCCAATGGTTGCACGTTATGGACTTCTGCCAAAATGGCCAAGGGGTTTTACTAAGTGGCATTTGAACACACACTGTGCGTGTGCACACACACACCCCCAAATTACTCGCTGGCAGTCCGAGCTCTAGGTTAACGAAGCGCCTGTCGTGTCTTCTGGTTGGAGAGCTCGTTTCCACTGCGGGACCCACAGTGCGTCACCGATCCGAGCTTCACGTGGCTCCGGCAGAAAGCAGATTCCTCCACGGAGCTCTGTGACGATGACACGAGGGGCCGCGCCCACGTCTACGGGTCAGCACCTCTTCTCACCGTCAGGGATGTGGTATAGCATGGTGGCCGTTGGTTCAAAATGCACAGTGTAAATTGGAGCGCAATGCTCGGCCTCTTGCCGGACCTGGGAAGTTAAGAAGTCCTGAACGCACACGTCGATGGGGCATGCCAAGAGGTAAGAAGCCCAGTGTCCAAGACTGGAGCAACCAGAGCAACAAAATAACTAAAGTAATATTATTGGTTTATAACTCAAAGTATGAAATAGTGCCCATGTGTGCAAACTGCTGTCAATGATGGAATAAATAAATAGAGGATAAGAGTCAAATCCACATAATGTACGTAAATATTCTACTCTCAGAGGGGGGGGGCATCAGTCCCCGCTCCTCAGGTGGGAGCCATGCCCTGGGGCTTCTTCCAAGGAGAGAGACAGAGTGAGACGGTGTGGGGCAAGGGACCTCGTAACTCAGAAAGTTGACAGGTTGGCTCCGAAAGAGGGTCAAGGTCAGCAGCAGTGATAAGCCACGTCGATGGTGTGAGGCCCGGACGAAATGTGATGAACGAGGCATGTGGTGTGTGTGGACTTTCTCCACAAAAGCAAAACAAAACAAAGAGCAACCATTTTACTCATGAGGAAAAAGGAGGCCATTTGCAACAGACTACAAAACGTGTATTACCTTTCGGAACTGTCACGGTCATCAGAAACAAGGAAGGTCTGAGGAACTGTCACAGCCAAGAGGAATCTGAGGAGATGTGACATTTAAATGGGATGTGGTTTTCTGGATGGGATCCTGGAACGGAAAAGGGACACTGGGGGAAAACTACGGGTGTCCAAATAAAGGATGGGGCTTGGGGAGTAATAATATATCAGTTTCATTTTATTAATGGTGGCACGGGCACCAGACTTTGTACAATATTGATAAAGGGGCGACTGTGTGCAGGGTAAACCTCTACCCTTCTCTTGATTTTTGTGTGAATCTACAACTGTTCTGAAAATAAAAATTTGTTTAAAAATAAGCAAAGTCCACAATGTGTTTTGAAAATATTGTACGCTTCTAAACCAGGTACTTCATCCTTTCTGCCCTGACACCCCCGCCCAGGAGACCGAGGGTATGATGCCTGTACTCTCTGAGCAGAATATGTTCTCAAAATCAGTAAGTCGTGGACATAGAACCCCTTTATTGAAGTTACATTTAAAAATATACCGAACATATTCCACCAAATTTCATGTTGTGTTAAATAATTAAATTCTGTGCTTCTGGGAAGATATGTGTATCAGAATCCAAGTCATGGTCCCCTTTTCTTTGTTTTCAGCTATGTTAGAAAGGGATTTCATTTCAAAGTCAGGTTAAGTACTTGTCTCTATATTCCACCACTAAACAATGGCTAAATGGGTCAAGTTGGGAATCTGTAAGATGGAGTTGTTAACATTGCATTTTTACTATTTTTTTTTCTGGGGGAATTTTTTCCCTACAAAAAATGACATGCTTTTACTTTCATGTAATCAAAAGCTTCACTTTTCCTCAAGAAGCACGTTGTCAGAACTCAGAACTCCTCAATGGTAAAGCCGTGTTTATTTTTTTGCCTTTGGCAGGTCATGAAGTGTGTCAGCTTGAGTGACTTAGAAAGTTGTGCTCCTAAGAATTCAAAGAAAGCGCCTAGAGGTGCAAACAGAAGAACAATATGGCAAGGGAAAGAGGAGCGCTCCTTGAAGAATAAATTAATTCCAGGCTCTTTGTCTACAAATAGCTACAGGCTTGCATTGTGTAGCATTACCGGATATAAACCTCTGGATGAAGTTAAATGTTGGCCAGAGCCAAGGTTGTATTTTCTTTTTTGGAAGCACAGAGCTTTGCTTTAAATTATAAATGGGGGAGAAGAGACAAATCTGCAATTGAATTGGGGGAAGAGGTATCGATGAGGATTCAGATGGTCCTGGATTTGACTTGGTTCTGCTAATTAGATGTGATCCTTTGAACAAAGTTACTCATATTCCCAAGGCGAAGTTTTCTTATCTGTAAACTAGAATGATAATCTGTAGTGCTGTAGCCCGAGGGTTTGTGCACGTCACCCCACCCCCGTCCCCCCAGCCCAGTTCATAAGTTGGAGCTGTGGTGAAGCCATGAGAGTCAAATCCACATGATGGGATTAGTGTCCTTATCAGAGAGACCCCAGGGAGCACCTTCGCCTCTTCCTCCCTGCAAGGACACAGCAAGAAGATGCCATCTGTGAACTGGGAAGCAGGGTCTCACCTGACCCCAGACCACCTGCCGCCTGGATCCTGGACCTCCAGCCCCCAGAAATCAGCGCCTGTGATTTTTAAGCCATCAGTCCACACTGGCCCATTTCACAACCACCAGAGTCCACTAGGACGTGCCGGGAATGGTTGTTCGGAGAATTACAGGTGATCTATGTACTCATGCTTCTGAGTTCCCCCACGATAGAGGGAAATATCCTCTATGTGTAGGGGATATTTTTGTTCTGCAATATCCATTCCCTTTTCTACAAGTGTCCCATTTTCCTTTTGGGGGAAAATGTGTATGTCTGTGGTGATTGTCATTTCTGGTACGAGCCTCCAACTCAAAAAGCTAAAGGAAACAGACGGCTGACTTCCCCGTCTCCATGCACACCTGGCCAACCAGACAAACCCGGGAAAGATTTCAAGAAGGCATAAGCCCGTGGTGTAACCTCAGGTCCCTTCTGCCTCAGGTTTGCTCCTGCTTTCCTTGAAGAGTGCCCTTGATGTCTGCCATTCCTTTTCCTGTCCTGGCATCGCCATCAAACCTGCAAGCCCTCCAAGCTCCTCTAGAGTATCCCCCCCTTCAGTTGGTGAAAGTGGGTTTGTGGCACTGCGTACCTCTGCAAGTTCTGATTCTTCACGTATAGCCTTGGGAGGATAACATCGCAGATCGATAGGTTTTCTGATCATTAAATTAATTCATGAAAAGAATCCATAAAAGTAGATAAGATAATTTATTTGTCAGCATTATTATTGAACTAACTAAAAATACTGTGATACTTTGAGAACTCTGGTATTAACTGGCACTTCTTAGCACCAATCCGGTGCAAGGAGACAAAACATCCATTTAGAAAACCAAACTTTTAGAACAGGTGTTATACTTCTACTCTTGCTCTAGAACCACTCTTCTGTGGTTTCCTGTGAACCTGATGGATGGTCTTTCTTCATTTTCAAATACTCAAGATACTTAGGATGTATTTAGAATGCTTTCAAATCCTTGCAGGAACCGGGCATCTTTCTCTCTGAACATTTTTTTTTTCTATGCCTTCTGATTTAACCTACCATACTATGGTATGACCTAGAACTCTGATTTTTATTCACAGTAAAATAGTTATAGTTCAGCAATTCTAAAATAAATAGCTTGCTACTTTGGTCAAAAATTAATCTAGTTTTGTCCCACCTATTCATGGCAGTGATGGATTTCAGGGAATCAAATAGAACAAAGTCCTCCTTTATTATAAATGGGCTCTGGGGTGACTGGTAGGGAGGCTAATTTTTCAAAACCATGATGTGCTAGACAAGCCTCAAAGAATTTTCATATTTTACCCCATTTTATGTATAAATAAACTTTTTACAAGTGACGACTACAAAACATCAAGAAATAACATATATAAAGTCAACATATAAAAATTAAAATGTTGCAAGTTGTGTGTAAAGTAACATCTCAGGCAAATACCTCTTAAAAAAACTTTAGAATACTTTTTTTTTACAGCACAAATAGAATGGCATTAGATTAATTAAATGCTTATTATTAGAGCTCACACTTCAAATAGATTGGCAAATTATAGAAAGACATGTAGGGTAATTTGTCCTTTTAATATATGTTTTTTATGTATGTGCCTATCCTTTCATGATGCAAATTAGGTATAATTAGATATCTTTAGCACTTAAACTCTAAAAAAAAAAAAAAAAAACCCCACAAAAAACAGTCTGAATTCAAATTATTGTCCAGGAAATGGTTCTTCCTCAGTCTCTGGCTTCTTGAGATAACATACTCTTTTAAAAAATCTATTTATTTATTATTATTATTATTTTTAAAGATTTTGTTTATTTGAGAGAGAGCGTGTGATGGGGGGGAGTGGGAGAGGGAGAAGCAGACTCCCTGCTGAGCAGTGACACCAGTGTGGGACTCGATCCCAGGACTCAGAGGATCATGACTTAAGCTGAGGGCAGAGGCTCAACTGACTGAGCCACCCAGGCACCCAAGAGATAATTTACTTTTGTACAAAACCCACTACTTTCCCAGTCCAAGCCCAAGACAGTTTCAAAGGAGGGATGGGTGATAAAGATGGCCGTCGGGCTTCTCTGGGCCTACAGGGGGTGCCACGGAGACCTGAGGGCAGTGAACACTCAGGTGTGACCTAGAGAGGCAGGAATTGCAGCAAGAGTGACACCAGAGGTCCTTCCCCGGGAAAGGAGCAAGTACACTCAGCTGCCATCCGTGACCAGTTTTCTGGTCGTCCTGGCCTGTGGAGGCGTCCCGTCCAACATCCAATCCCAAGGGGTCTCCAGTATCCTCTGGAGAAATGACCCTCGGGTCCATGACAGGGCTTCTCAGACCATGGCAGGGAGGTACCTCCAGTGCATCAAACCCAACTTAACAGTGGCCACACAAATGCCAACGCTCTTGTTTTGTAAGAAGAAGAACAAAACTTCGTCAAATGGATCTCATTAAGCATTTCCTATTAACTGTAAAAACATATCTGACTGCTCTGAAGAAAACGAAAACCTTTAGGTCAGCCCAACATTCCAGCCCTGATGAAATGTCAGTATGCGTGCAGCATTCTGACATGTGTTTAAAACAAGAGCTCACGGGGGGTGGTTAGAGTTCAACGTCACGAAGATAAAGAACTCAGAGCGTCTTCCTTTTGCTTACTTTTGGACGTTGTCTTCATGTGGGAGGAGCGGGAGTGTGAGCACTATTAAAAACTGACAATGGCAGAAGTGGGGAGTTTTAAATCAGCGCCAAGTGTTTATAACGAGAAAGCACAGAGTATCTTGTAGTGAGGTCTGCAGTCATGTCGGGGGAAAGGGAGGGTGAGCATCTCCCATCAGAGGGTTTCTTTAAAGAGGTCACATTGCCCATGCAAGTTGACCAAAAGCAAACGTTGTAAAAAAGCAGACATAATACCTCAAAAGAGTACTAAAGAATTCTTTCAAATTACAATTGCTGACGATACCGAATTTATTTTATCCCCCTTTTCATTTATATTTAGCAATGTGATATGTTCATTGCTGATCCCCAGGCAAAGCTCAAGTTCTCATGGTGTAGGGAAACCTCCATCCCACTTTTTTCCCCTGTGGTCATAAAGATACCCCCTTTATCTATAAATCTCTCCAATATGTCCAATCTACATGAAGTTCCTTCGTATTCTTTTTCTTTAACACATCCAAAAATATTCATTTTGGGATATCTTTGGTGGGGTTTGTAGGACTTTTCAGTATTGGTTTATCGATAAGACTAATAATACAGGTGTCCTAGGAAACATCTTTCCATTTGTGGATTAAACCTGGCCAACTTTTGGCAGGCTATTCCATTTATATTTGTGATACTTTATCCTTTCAGGGATAAAGTGTTTGATTTGGTTCTCTTGTACGGGTTCTTAAACCAGAACCTTATGCACTTTATTAAGCAGTCCGACCTGTGATCAGGTTGGCCGTGGGCAGAGAGCATTCTTTTGCCTTGGGATTTCACACTCATTCGTCATTTGAATAATTGGAACCTGAGGATTTCAATGCCTGTGTCTTTGGTAACACTTTGCATTTCTATCTTCCAAATTGGCTGATTGAATGCAAATGTTCTTCTGGTCATAATTTTCCACCATTGCATTAGGATTAACTGATTAAGGTCCACGGCTATGCAGAACTAAACAGGTAAGGAAGAAAGAAAAGAGCTTTTTATCCATCATGTGATCTGGTGGAAAGTCCTATCATGGGAGGAAGCACGACAGAGGTCCTAGCACCTAGTTTTCCTATGTCTGGAGCAGAGAGATGTTCCCTTTGTTCAAGAGGGATGTGGGAGCCAGAAAGATCCGTGCAACACAGGATCTATATGATCTATAGACCATGGTAAGAGATTTTGTTGTTAAGTCAGGAGGAAACAACTGGATTCCTGTAATCATTGGTGACACAATCAGATTTGTGTCTCCGAGCCATCCCTGTGGATGCGGCGTGGAGAAGGGGGAGGTGGCGGAGGGCGGCTGGTGAACATTTTGGAGAAACTTTAGGTTGGCCAGGATGAGATGAGGCCATTTCTACTCGAATGGTGGTGTTGGAAATGAAGAGATCTGCAACAATTTGAAAGAAGGTTAGGAGGCAAAAATCATAGATTCACCAGTGGTATGCTGGAAATGTGAGTAAGGAAGAGAGAGGCCAGCTCTCTATGTGGTCGGCTCCATTCGGTGCCACACACAATATTGGGAGCTGGGGAGGGGTTCCCCATATCCCAGTGATCATCTTAGGGCAGGAGCATCTGTCCTCCTGAAAGGCACGGACTCAAAAAGCTGTCTTAGTTGTACAAATTGCTTCAGATACTTGATCACATTGGCTGTTTTTAGAAATCCTTCTTTATTTAAGACACGACACTTAGAAACTTTGCCAGTTGTGTGACTTATCTTCAAGGTGGAGTAAAATTACTTTTCAAATTTAGTGTGTCCATTTCTTTTTGCCCGTTGCTTTTACAAATGATGTTGGTTCATCATCGAGCGTGGCGTTGGGCATTGGCAGAGACCTTCAGAAGCGTTGTGGAAAGCGCCCTGCGGGCAGTGGGAAGGAGCATCTGCCGTGGGCCTGGGGCTGGCGTCCGACCTCGGTGGAAATCAGTTGTGTGCGACACTCTTGGTGAACGTGGGCTGAGAGGGCACCTCTCATTCTCCAAATTCTACACCTGTTCAGTGAGGACATCCATCTGATAGGGTCCTTGAAAGCAGTAACTGAGACCACAAACATAGAACCCTCAGAGTAGTACCCGGCCCGGCAGAGGCAATAAGCAAGCATTAGCTGTCATTGTCTCCAGCTTTGGTATTTGAAATGTGAGGAAATTTGGAAAACAACAAAGGATACAGGATACAGTTGCCAAGGCAATGATATGAAGACCACAAAACCGCATTTTTTTTCCTAGAAAATAAAGTTGTTCATGCAGAAGTGGAATGCCAGAAAGTTTCAGCAGTAGAGGTAAATTAAGGACAAATACATTGATATTAAAATCTCAAAAAAAGTCCTGACAAAACACATCGCTGGGCTTTTTCCATTACATTCACTGAGTTTGAGCTTCTGCTTCATGATTAAAAATAAACTCATTTCCTTACACAATACTTTTTTAAACACCAGGACTTGAGAAAAATAAATGATTCAGGTCCCAGTTAATCTCATAAGCAAATTTTATAAAGTAACTTCTAAATGAAGGCAAATGTCTTGGAAAGTAAATGCACAATAGCATTCAGTGAGGGAAACGTAGCACACTATTCGAGGGGACAGGGCATGAGGGGTGTCAGTGTTTCTCCAGATGCTCTAAAATGGTTTATTGGATTTTGAGTCAATGGTATATAATAATAGTGGCACTTACAGTAGAGTGAGTCCTTTTACCAGGATTAGATTTTAGCTGATTTTGACATTTGGAGCTGACTGCTTTCTCCAGATCACAACACTAGAGCTCGGAGATGCTCTTTGTGGGGCTCTGATTTCCAAGCCCTGGGCTGCAGGTGTGCTGGAGTGCTGGCTGCCCCCCAGAGGGGATCAGAGTGAGAAAGGAGAGGTCTCCACCAGCTGCCACTGGGCATCTAGACCTCCTCGTCCCTCTCTGTCACCGCTTCCTTTGCAAGCTCTGTCTCAGGGCAACTGAAATGTCTGAGTTATATCACTGCTGACTGCTGACCCCTGATCATAAATTTGTCTTGACATCTTCATTTAGATATCCCTCGTTCCCGATTTGCTTCCTTTGCTGCATTTACTATTTCCAGATCTTGACCTCAAAAATTCTAACTGCAAGCAACATGACCCCTTTTAGCAATTTCTTCCTTGGCTCGACAAGTTGCTCAGTAGGCAATGCTGCAAATTCTACTAGCAGAGAAATTGGATAGAGACCTTGAATAATGCTGACATTCTTCTGGGTACCTGCATAAGGTGTATGATGCTCTGATCAAGAAGCAGAAGTGCATCTTTGAGTCACTTTGTCACTATTTTGGATCTAGATGTTATGGCTTATGTATTTTGCTCTAGAAGTGTTTGTGTTTCATTTATGCACAAATGTTTTAAGTCTGAAACACACAGGGTCTGAAATGTTCCCTTGCTTGCAAGCTAACGAGTTAGCCAGCCACAGTTTCCTATCCGCATACTGAAAGAAGACACGAGGGGTCAGAGAAAGACACTGTATGCATTGCAAACAGCAGAGGCCACAGCAATGACCTGCCTTGCTTCCTTACATCCACTTTCCCATAAGAGGCAGAGATAAGGGCTGGATGTCTGCCTGAGCGCAGTAGATTGTGTCACAAGAAAGGAACCCCGAAATTTGGAAACTCTGAGTTTTTTGTCTGTTTTTGTTTGTTTCTTTGACAGCTAGCTTGTCTATCCAGCCTTTTCTCTGTAGAGAGATCACTCTGTGTCACGGGAAGTAGGCAAATCTCCTCCATGAGGAAGGGGGAAGGATTTCTAGGTATTTTATCCTGGAGGGCCCCCACCAAAGGAGACCTACCTTAAATCTTTCAGAGGATTCATGATGTCTAGCTTAAAAGGCAAATATTTGCTATTCAAACAAGCCTTTGCTCGGAAAACTTGAGCTGGGCAGAAATGCAAGACCCATGAGAGTTCCCAGCACACGATGGATCCTGGTGGTTGCTTCTGGAACAGCTCACCCTTGCATTCAGGAGAAAATCACCCAAGGGATGCTGGGGTGGCTCAGTCAGTGAAGCCTCTGCCTTCAGCTCAGGTCATGCTCTCAGGGTCCTGGAATCCAGTCCTGCATTGGGCTCCCTGCTCAGCGGGGAGCCTGCTTTTCCCCCTGCTTCTGCTCCTTCTCTCTATGCCTGACAGATAAATAAATAAAATCTTAAAAATAAAAGATAGGGGCACCTGGGTGGCTCAGTGGGTTAAAGCCTCTGCCTTCGGCTCAGGTCATGATCTCGGGTCCTGGGATCGAGCCCCACATCGGGCTCTCTGCTCCGCGGGGAGCCTGCTTCCTCCCTCTCTCTCTGCCTGCTTCTCTGCCTACTTGTGATCTCTGTCTGTCAAATAAATAAATAAAATTTTTAAAGAAAAAAAATAAAAGATAAAATTACCCCAATGCACAAACCATCCATTGGTGCTCTCACTCTGTCTGGAGATCAACATTTCATCACCAGAATGCCACGGGCCCTCCGAGGCGGCCCACCCCACTGCGGTTAATAATAAAGCTTCTCTTTACTGCGACTACTGACACGTGCTGATATGATTATCACGTCAGCAGACGGCTTCATGGATTTTGCAGTGCACCACATTGCAACGCGGTGTTGACCGAGACACACGGGAGCTTTGCTTTTATGGAAGATTCCAGGGAGGCACCGGGATAAACAGGCACGATTGAGCAGTGCGGGCACTGGGGGCGCCTCGCAGAAGGTGCGTGCGGGAGCAGTCGTGGTCCCGCGGTCACCGCTGACCCACACCAGGGGACGTGAGCATTCACAGTTAATGTCCTCAAGACGCCACGGAAAGTAGAAGTTCAGAAGTGTCCTTTGAGGAAAAGAAGTAGGAATTCAGGGATGGCTTTATGACATGCACACGTCGTCTGCTGGAACACCGTACCGCCTCCCATCAACCCCTGGACGTTAAAATCTGCCAGAATCGGAGTTGCTGTTCATGGGGGAGGAGAGAAATTAGTGATCACTAGTACTTGATTAGGCCAGGTTGTATGTTCTAAGAGACATAGGTTTTAAGGTTTGGTCGGTTGTTCCGTTATCCCAAATATGGAACAACGTGACTTCTTGGGGAAGAAAAGGAAACTGGACACCATGAAAAACGGAGCAGTCTCCAGAAGGAGAATGAAGCACACTTTAAGGAAAAAAAAACAGACAATTTTTAAATTTTTAAATAAGATCTCTACGTCGACATTGATCTTGTCTAAAAGTAGAGAATCCAAGATGATATTAGTCATTTTTACACAGTGAAATAGAAGGAAAGGTAGACAACACTGAGAAGTACATAGAGTATAAGTGGGAGATTACAGAAGCTACTGGCTTGTGTCTTTTTTATTATCTTAAATATAAAAATGAGTATGCTTTGTAAACTATGAGGCTTTCAGAGATCATAAAACCAATTGTTTTTGACCAAGTATTTTTCTTTTTAAAAGAAAGAAGTTAAATGGTGAAAGTCCCTGAATTGTGGAAAAAAATGTAATACAGGAATAAACATTGGATCCCCGGCAACACTTTATTTTTAAAGATTTTATTTATCTGGGAGAGAGCAAGAGCAAGAGAGGTCACAGGGGGAGAGGGAGAAGCAGGCTCTCTGCTGAGCACGGAGCCCGAGGCGGGACCATGCCAGGACCCTGGGATCAGGACCTGAGCTGAAGGCAGCCGCTTCACCGACGGAGCCTCCCGGGGCCCCTCCCCAGCCCCAGGGGTTAACCTTTAACCTCTTAAAGGTTAAGGAAAAAAAAAAAAGACAAATATTATTAAATGCTCTTTCTCAGTTCAAAGATAGCAGGATGACGGGCCTTTACACTGTTTGGCAAAGGCTGTGGCTTTTGTGTAAAGACTCCTCCATTCCCATGGGGTCATCTTGGGTATTTCAGGGTGCTCAGTGCTCCCCACTGTCCCTCCGGGCCATCGACAAACCCCCGTCCGACGCTGCACAAGCGTGATGGTGCTAACTCCCCAGGAACGGAGGACCAGAGGGGAGGCGGGGCTACGCCTCGGCATGTCTGTCCCCCTGCTCCCTTACCTCCCTCCGAAGGGCTCTGGTGACAACAGATCTGCAGCTCATGGGAGAAGGTCTTCGGGTCCCATGCCATCCGATGTCGCTGTGTTTTTCCGCTGGAATACCCACGCTATTGTCTTCCTGGCTTCCCTTCGACATCAGCCCTCAGCTACCTGTGCCAGTCACCACATTCTAAGAGGGCAGAACCCTGGCCCTCTGCCCCGCGGCCCGTGGTCTCGGTGGCGCCGGGCCAGCGCGTGCAGCCCAGTCTGTGTCTGTGGAGGGAAGTCACGCTGCCCCGCAGCCGTGCTGGCTTCGCTTCAGTCACTGAAAATCTAAACACCAGCAGCGTGGCCGAGGGCGTTGGAAGCTGCGGAAGCAGACTGCGGATGCCCCCTGGCCCTGGAGCAAGTCAGTTTGCCTGTTCTTCCCCCGGCGCGTCGCGGCGGACTCTCGGGGGGAGCGGACCGGCCTGCAAACTCCTGATGTTGACACTGACCCACGCGTCAGGAACTGGTCTTGCCTGAATTGGCATAATTGGCCCCAACTCATTTTATGTAATTCAGCTTTGTAATTTTATGATTTGCTTTGGAAAAAGTGTGCATTGCAGCCTACCATTGGCTGCACACTCATCGCACAGATGACGAATCTTCCTTCCTGCCCAGCTTCTCCGAGCCAGAGCGACGGGCTTGCTGGTTTCCCCGCCACAGGTTCGGTGTTTCTCCCCGGACGCGTGCTCGACTCGGAGCTCACGGATGTCTGCACCATCGCGCACTCACTGTTCGGACGTTCTGACCTGAGGCGGTGTGTGATGTTGGGGGCCTCGCTCCCAACGCCGGGCAGCTCGTGAGCACCCCTGGGAGAAGGCGGGACATCCTGGGACTTGTCTTGTGAATCCCAGTGATAACGTCGCATCTTAAGCAGCCTGATGCCTTCTGTTTTTTTGCACAAAGATACTGATCGCCTTTCCTTTATTTCTTGTAACTAACAGAAGAGGCCCATGCTCAGGGCCGACAAGCCCGTTGGTGCAGCACTAATGGGGACGGGACATCTCTCTCCTCATTGCCTTCTTCTTTTTGACTTTCCGGACTCCCTTCTGCCACTTTGGCAAGAAACATCATCGAGCCATTGAAAGTATTTTAAAAAGTAATAATGTAATCTTAGATGAAAATGCTCTTGAAGAAATCAACGAGTTTGTTATTCACATTTCTGAGAAAGAGATTAAAACACAGGGAAATGGTGTTGCCTAAGATCATTCATCACTAGTTACTAACGAATTTGGAATTAGAGTAATTTTCTTTCCACTAACACTTTTCATGGCGATCCACTCATGAAATGGAAACTAAATGGTGTGTTCTTCTCTCAGACGCTCTTGGATTCTATCCCTTTATACAAAAGGAGCAGAAGGTCTGGGGACAATTGTCTTTTTTCCTGGGGTGGCACATTCCTCTGTGATGCTGTAAGTCTGGGAGTCACGGCCTTCCCTTCGCAGCTTTGGGAAATCGATCCTATGTCCTGGAACAAGCTGTATTGGACATCTTGGGGGAAGTGGCCCGCAGTTTTAGGTAGACCTAGCAGCAGTGGGGAGCCTTTCGTGAGCCTCCCACCTCCTTCCTAAGGGACCTGAGACAGAAATAGCCACCTCTCTGGGAACCTGTAGGGGTGACCCGTGGCTGCATATCATTTTTAGCAGAGGTAAGTGAAGGTGCTCAGGACACTGCCGGACCAGCCTCGCTGGGGCCACCTTCTCCTGCATGTACGTGTTGGAGCAAGGAACTGTAAAGGAGCTTACTAGCTTAGGATAGAAGATGGAGCCTTGGGTGCCCCCCACCCTTCACATGGTGGAGAGTACGCTACAGCTCTCCTGCCCTATGGGCATTTTGTTTGACAATCCGACAGAACATAGTTTCAGAGAAGTCCTCTCACCCTGGTGACAGTTTTCATGCTAAGGATGCAAACAGAACGTGAGTTCAAGTCATCTGGAACTTCTAAGAAACTCTCTTGCATGTATCAGTTTTGGGGAAAAGTCCTTACAGCTTGAACTAGAATGGAAAACAAAAAACAAACAAACAACAAAACAAAAAAAAAAAAACAGTTTATTGGGAATTTAGACATTCCAGAAAGGGCCAATGGTTTTCAGTTCTTTCCATTTGAGGATGAGCATGCAGGAGACACACTGGTGTTGAGGGCAGCAGAGAGAAATGACTCCCGTCCTTCTAACACAGGCACTAGCAGAACCTCTGCTGGGCCTTCTCCCGCGGGCGTGTCCAGGAGGTGGCATGCTTCTACACCCACAGGGGATTACAGGCCTTTAGTTTTGGGACAACGAGCAGAGAGGGAATGACCTCCAGCGTCAGCTTCTGTTTAAGACTCTGTAAACATGCATTCCCCGCACGGAGGTTGTCATCAGCCTGCATTCGGTCACCGCCCTTGTGGCTTGCCGGTCCCGGCCGGATCTCACAGGGATGGATCCCAGGAGAGCTTTCCTGCCTCGTTCTAAGGCTGCGGTACATTCCCTGTGTCAGCATTTTTGTCCCTGGGGGCACGGCCTCGCCGCTGGCTGGTAACAAAGGTGCCGAAGGAGTTAGATGGGACTTGGTGTTACGTCTGATTCGGGAAGTTCACCGCGAAGACACGGGCGCTACGGCATAACTGGCCTCTGCTTCTCACCCCCACTAAGTCCACGCCTTTTTCTGTATCACTCTTTACCTCCTCCCACAAAAGGGGTAGAGTATATTCCTGCATCCCATGCCCACATCCGCCTTGGGACTTGATTTGTGACTCTTTACCTCCTCCCACAAAAGGGGTAGAGTATATTCCTGCATCCCATGGCCACATCCGCCTTGGGACTTGATTTGTTCAGTAGAATGAGAAGAAACATCAACCTGCTCCTTCCAAACCTTGGCATCATGCGTTCCCATGGCACACTGCCATCGCCATGAGGAGAACGTGTCCCCAGTCCACCCATTATGCCAGAAAGAGGAGAGGGACCCATGGAGCTGGGCCTCCTCACCTGACCGCACCATCGGCCCAAGAAGCCCAACCAAGAGGAGCCAATCCACAGAATTCGAAGAAAAGTGAATGCTTCATGTTGGAGACCACAATACCCAGTGGTAGGGTGCTGTATAGGGGTGCACATGGGCACAGACAATGTGGATTTTTAAAGCAGGAAACTCAATTTTGTATCTCCTCCTTCGCTCCTTACCAGGGTCATGTTCTACATACAGTGTTCCCCTTCGAAAGGGAGGCATCTGTGAGGAGGTGACCCTGTGTGGGCCTGTGAACGGAGAACAAAGATCATGGCCAATGGTTGCGTATCCAACGCCAGCACATTTCTTCTGGGACTTAGGGAATGCTCGCCGGAAACATGATTGACGGACGCCGTGGTCTGTAATAACCGAAGGGGATTTGCATATGTCAGGGAAACGATCCTTCACATTTACTGCTCTTTGAGAAACTCGCAGGGATTGGAAACTACTCCCTGTTCAGCCTATAGACGTCGCGTGAAATGCCACTCCTTTAATTAAGTGATTAAAATAGAGCTGTGTTTAATTCTTCAGAGAAGCTCTTGGATGTGCTGTGAAGGTAGGAATCATATTCTTACGCTGGCCCTTCCGTGGTTTCATTTCCTTAGTACGTGGTGGCTTCAGTGCTCTCTCGATGATGATGCCGATTAATGCCTCCCCCCATGATATTGGGGTCATTTTAAGAGTGGCTCTTGGAGCTCTTAGAGAAATGAATGGTGGCAGCTGTGGATTCAGTACACGCTGCGCTGCGTTCAAATCCCCCCTCTCACCGGAAGCGCTGGGTGTCTCCGCTAACGGAGCTCTAGCCGGGTCACACCATCTCCTGCAGTCAGCGGGGAGACCTACGGGACTCTGGACAGATAAGCCGCGGAGACTAGATGGACGAAACCTTTTGTCTCACGCCCCCTGTGGAAATCCTCTCATGCCTCTGGACCATCCAAGAAAGTCCGTGAATTATAAGCAAATCTTTGCAGTATTCTAGAATTTGCTGTGTTCTTCGTATTATCTCCGTATGTTCATCCTTGTCTCTAACTTCATTTGTTGGTCCCTCATGGGGAGGATGTCACACGTCTCATTTCCCCATTTCGTCTGACACAGGAATCAGTAGATATTTCTTGGTTATGCCCGATTTCCCTGTTGTAGCTTGTCTCGGTGTTATGGTATGAATGGCATGTTCTCTTGAATCATCTCGCCGGAGTTACCAGGGGATTCTTGGGTGACAAAAAACCAAAACAAGGAAATGACTTTTTGATAACGACTTAATGCCCTTTCCAAGAACAAATTAAGAACCTGGAGATGTCTTGCCTCATCAGGGAGATCCAATACCCGTACTCCAGAGTTTAGGAATGAAATTACTGATTTTGACTGAACTGCAACTATGGTCTCTTCTTGAATGTCCGGAAAAGAGGGGCCGTTACTGTGGGGATCGCTCCCTTTCCCCTCACCGTCCCGCCACTCGTGTTTCCGAGTGGGTCTGCAGGCGGCTGGCTCCTGCCTGGGAAACCCGGGATGCTCACGGACGTTTTGCGAAGGGCAGACAAATTATTCCCTAGACCAGCTAATGGTGGCAGAACATATTTGACGAGTAGCCACCTGATGAGATCAGAGGCTCGGAGCATGTTTTCAAGTTAAACTTTAAAAAACCCTCTCAGCTGGAGCGCTGCCCCCTGCTCGGAGCCGTCTGGCCAGCAGCGTGGCTGAAGGCGGCCCTCTTGACTTGAGCAAATTGAGCTTTTTAATTACTGAGGTGGCCCAGCCTTCCAGCTTAATGACCAAGACACAGCATTCGTTTTAGAAACGTCGGTGGTAATCGCTGAGCTTCCAGGAAAAGGCAAGGTCCTCGGAGAAGATAATTCACCGAAGCCATTACTGCCTTCTGCCACATAAAACATTACGCTTTCCTCTCATAGACAGATGGCTGAGATGAAAAATTTGGAAAAAAATTGTCTGTCATGTAAAGATAGCCTCACCCAGAGCAGCGGATGAAGTAGAATTCCTCTTTCTGTTCAAATCCGTTCAATGTACTATGGATAATATAGAGGTTTTTTCCTTTTAATTTTAATTTTTTCCTCCCCAAAATAGAGAAAGGAAAAGAAAGAGCACACCTTACCTTCACCGAGAGAAACCAACAATTGTACACGTACTCTTCTTATTACCTAGAAGTCACTTTTCTTTTACAGAAAGGTGAGAAAGTGTTTCTACTAATGAAAATTCAGCTGCTTTCGATGCAAATTGGGGGCAGTGGCTTGGGACTAGAGGTGTGACATTGGTGTTGCTGAGCCCCGAGTGAGGTGTTACAGAGGAAATAACGTATAATTCCAAGGCAACCAATGGGTACAGCCCTACCAGTGAACGCATGGTATCTCAGACCAGTACAGACATTCAAAGTGAAGAAAAATTGCCCAAAGGTTGAAAAGGTTGAGGAAGAAAGTTGACTTGGCCTTCTGGGTCCATGTGGGACTGTGCCCGCATGGGAGCCCCCGTCTCTTCCGGCTGTAGGTGGTTTTCTCCGCCGCATCACTGCTTTGCCGCTCTCATGGGACTGCTGCGGGGAGATACACCTGCCCACCACCACAGGTAACATGTGCCCTGCTCAGCTTATTAAAAAAGGGATTGATGGTAACTGTGAGCCCACTTAATGTCCCTTGAATTTATCCCTAATTTTCCCTGGATTTATTCTGATCTGAGCCCTTTGAAGATTCCAGGTGTGTGAGCTTAAGTTTGCTTGAAGTCTGGATATCAACTTCCTTTAGTAGTTTTAGCCTATTTATGGTTCATAAATCTCCCATCCACGCGCTTTACCACATTTCTAGGGCATCCATCAGCCCTGGAATTTAAAGAGAACAAATATGATACTTATAAGTAATTATGGAAACAGCTCAGAAAGGGAACACATTCATCTGGGGTCATGTCACGGATGTTGAACCCTGGGGATGAGGGTCCCCCAGCGCATCCTGCTGACCCTCGGACCCCGACATGGACCCCGACATGGAGC
>PISX010028652.1:0-20982 GCA_004024625.1 Mellivora capensis | reverse complement strand
TTTTTTTTTTTTTTTTTTTTTTTTTTTTTTTTTTTTTTTTTTTTTTTTTTTTTTTTTTTTTTTTTTTTTTTTTTTTTTTTTTTTTTTTTTTTTTTTTTACTTTTAAAGTATTCCCATTTTTTTTTTCCTAAAAACATTTACTTATTGGTACTATTATCTAGATCTTATCTATCTCACATGGAAAGAAAAATCCTGGACAAGAAATCAAGAGACTTAATTTCCAGCTCTGACTAGTTTAGTCCATTACTACACGGATGTGTTCCGTAGGTAGCTTTCTTATCCTGCTGTGCCTCGATGTCGTTGAAAATGGATATTTTAATATGCCTTCCTCCTTGGACTATTTTAAATTTATTATGAGTAAAATGTAGGTCAAAGGATCTTGAAATGTTACATATGCCAGGACTTTAGAATAGATACATATCACATAAACTACTTCATTTATGTGGAAAAAAAAAAAACCAAACAAACAACTGTAAGGCTTTCTATTTAATAGCATATTTGTGTTATTTCATGTATCTCAATAGAACAAAGAAAGGACTCAAATACTCCTAACCTGACATAATTTTTGTGGGACCTGCTTGGTCCATTCTAAAGAGAGTTTTTCTCAGAATTACCCCTTACAACTAAAGTTCTAGGGTGAACTTTAATTACTGTTTCTGGCTTCTCACTGTATATTAGAGAAAACAAGAGAAGATATAGACTAGGCTTGCCTGGAACATCAGGAAATTTTTAAGAAGTGATAATGGAATGGAAATAAGCTAAGAATATTTCTCTCTTCAATCGTTCTACTTGAATCTACAACTGAGGATATAATGTATTCCAATAAACACAATCAGAAAATACCCAAAGATAAAATGTGTCCAATTTTGGCTTTGGTTGGAACATAAGAGGTAATTTATAGAGCAGATGGATATGCATAAAGTAAAACAACATATATTTGGGTTAAAATCATCACAAATATGTGCTATTGACCTCTATATGCGGTCTTTTCTTCATTCAAAATAAGTGCAATCATCAGGGCTCTGAAGAAAACAAATACGGGTGATGTGATCAACAGTGTCTAGCTGGAGGCATTAATCAAGATTGGGGGCAATCAAGAAGGCTTCTTTAAGGAAGACCCATTTGACTTGAGATGTGTAGGAGAGGACAGAGCCAACCAAGGGAAGATCTGGAGGCAGATAATCAGGCAGAAATACCCCTCACCCCCACCCCCTCAAAAACTATGAGAAACATGGAGGCAGCAACAAACTTAGTTTGTTGAGCAGAGAGGCTAGTAGGAATTAGGTAGAAAGAGCATATTACAGAAGAAAGGTAGGCAAAGAAAAAACTAATGGAAGGCCTTGTGAACCAAGGTAATGGCTTTGCATATTAAGTACAAAGGTAAGCCATTAAAATGTTTAAAAGAGATAAGTGACATCCATCCATTCAATCAGTATCTATTTAGCACCATCACTGTGCCAGGCACTTACCAAGGCTGAGGATTTTCTGACAACAGAAATCCCTGTTCCTGACCTACAGAAGTTCCTTCTAGTTGCTGTGAGGAGAATCATTTCATTTGTTACAGTACTGGAAGCTACTGGGAGCCTATAGCAATAATTCGGGCAAGAGACAGATGATGGCAATTTGACTAGGGGAAGGATAATAATTCTTACTTAACTCATAGGTCTCCTGTGGGTATTAGATCATCTAACATTATGCTGTCATATAGCAAATGCTCAGAAAATTATGAATATTAGTGTTACATAGTAGCAGAAGGGAGGATTCCAAATTTCATTGATTCTTTTGGAACCATTCATTGAATAGAAGCACCAAATAATTGACTACTTAATAGTAACTGGCATGGCTAAGATATGGGTATGAATGGACAACAGAGAATCTTCACACATGAACCGTTATCCCTGAGCACTAAGCACTATTTTTCTTTGACTTAGGGACGATGACAGGATAAAGGAATCAAAAAGGATAGAAGGACCAGAGTGATGTGACTCAAAAAGGTACCCCCGAAGTATATTAATATGTTTATCTTTAACAAATCAATTCCAAATTGTTTAAATAAATGAAACAGATTTTTCCTTTTCTATGTTTAGTTGATATAGATACATATGCACATACATATACACCAAAGTATATGTGTTCTGTTTATTCTGCTTAACTATTCCCAGTAAGTTGCAGATCCTAGCCATCCACCTCCAAGATGCTTTAGCTTAGATACCCTAATAGAGTCGTGCTCTCCAATAACTGAACACCAATATCAAAAACATCACTAACAGAGCCCATATGAAATTTTCCCTGTGACCTACCCCCAAAAGTAACTTTATAGCATTTTTAAAAAATACAAGATCCAGTTAAATTCACATTTTGTGGTTAAATTTTTAGCTTATGCTAATAATTATTCTTGAAGAAATTAGTACATTGAAGTATACAAAATGCTGACTTCAAAACTATCATTCCTTCTACACTCATTTGCTGTTTTTTTTAAATTATGTATTTTAAGCTATAGAAACATAGCAAAATATATCTTCAATGTCAATATGATCTAAAATGAGTAAGTTTGAATTTTTAACCAAGTAAGGAGAATCTATGGTGAGAATCTGTTTTGCTTTCTAGGTACACCTTTTCCTTTTCCATCTGAGGTAACAAAATCTCAGTTTTCTTTTATAGGAGCCACATAATCCTGTTCATGTGGCTTGAGAAGAAGGGATGTTTCTCTCTCCTCAAAGATAGAGACATGACCCATGCCTAAAGAATTACAAAATTTATTTCCTTGGCCACAGGAAAGGGATGGGCACATGACCCAAGTCAGGTAAGTCAGTATCAATTCTAGTATTTTGTTGGGAGTATTAGAAAGGAGTTGTTCTTTTTTTCTGGCATTCTATATATAATGATTAAGTCTGGAACTTTGTAATTAATGCATGAAAACAGCTATCCTGGAAAGGAAGCAAAGGAAAGCATTTGCAGGGCAAAAGATGGGCAAGAAAAAGTTGACTTTTGAGGTCCTCAGTGAAGACCTTCGACCCAGATACCCCTGGAACCGGTCTACCTCTGAATCTTCAGCCAAGTTAACTAGCACATCAATTCCCTTTCCAATAAAAACCACATTGAGTTGGGTTTCTGTCTTTTGCAACTCCATCATCCCAGTTCATAATACTTCTTAAGCTTTATCAAGTATAGAGGAAAATAGACCTTCGGTGCAATCTCCTCCATTCACAGGTTAAGAAGCTTAAGTCCAGAATAGTCCTGAAAATCGAGAGGTTGCTCAGCTTGCTCATTGAACTACAAGAGATTTTTATACTTTCTGTTTAGCACCATGTTTTATCTCCTGCAATTTGACTTCAAGTTGTATTCAGCATATAAACCATAAAAGTATGCACTGATTAGCTTGATTTTGCTGATCTTCATGTAAACAAATCAAGTATGCCAGGTAACAAAAATATTCTAAAAACAGATCTAGTGTTTTATTTGAGTTTAATAATTCTTGTCATCACTAGATTCTTTATTATCTTAGTGACAGACAACTTCAAAATCCTCCAACCAGGAAATAATAGGCTATTTACAATGCCATTGTTGCCTTTGGATTTCCTTAGAATGAAATAACATCATAAGAAAATTATCTCACTACTATTTATCATGATTGCTGTCTGCAAATATATTGTTCTACAGGGAATTATAACTTAATGAAAGTTCATCTTAGGGGCACCTGGGTGGCTCAGTGAGTTAAGCCACTGCCTTCGGCTCAGGTCATGATCTCAGGGTCCTGGGATTGAGCCCTGCATCAGGCTCCCTGCTCAGTGGGGAACCTGCTTCCCCCCTCTCTCTCTGCCTGCCTCTCTGCCTACTTGTGATCTGTCTGGTAAATAAATAAAATCTTAAAAAAAAAAAAAAAGAAAGTTCATCTTATCAGCTATTAACTATATAATTGATCCAGGTATTTGCTGTTTTGAGAAAAACTGGTGAACATTTAAAAGTTCCATGTAATAATGTTCAAAAAAAAATTTATGATGATTACAATTTTAATTCCTCAAATATATTGTCTTTTCTCCCCCATAGGTCACTTATTTGAAACAGATTTTGTGCATGTTGAAGTCATCTTTTGTTAATTTTCCATAGAACACTGCAAAGTAGTGTAAAACTTGGAAATATACGTATAAAATCTAGCAATCTGGAAATCCAGTATTTATGTCAAACTCAAGAAATAATACCATTCCTTTCTAGCTGCACTAGGGAGCAATATGAAAACGGCCATTTGTTTTGTTTTGTCATTTTCCTGAGCAGGCTACCCACAGGGTACTTAAATAGTTGATTTTCTCTTTTGCCATCTCTCTAGGTTAACAACAAAAATATATTTAGCTACCAAGAAACTAAATAGGTTATTTATGTTTCACTTGTCAAATCTATATTTTCCAAATATCCCCTGAGCCAGATTTGAGGAGGAGGTAAAGCCAAGGTGTGGGATATTTCATACATATTTAATTCACAGTTCTAAAGAGGTACAATTCTTCGCCCCCTCCTCCCCTATTAGTTCTGCTGGGCCTCTACAATGTCAGCAATAACGGCATCGCTGTGCTTTGAATTGATTCTGTTGAATCCGCAGGGCCAAATGGCCAAACTGAATGACTATTTTTTCCAGTTGGAGACTGTAGCATATTGGCTCATCCACATAACAGAAAGTCTCCACCTTTCTGCCCACTGCTCCCTCATTATGAAATCACACTACAGATATAGTATCTATTTACATGGATAACAGGTCACTAGATTAAGACCTGACCTACTCTTTTTTATCTTAGTTTTTTTTTTCATCATTTCTAAAAGCTGACAAACTAGAACATCTTTGTCTGCTATAAAACTATTATTGGAATATCTGAAGAATAATAAACTCAGCTTAATTGGATGCTTTTCTGTTCTATGAGTACTCAGTGATCAATAGCTCCATGTCAGTTTATTTCTTCCCTGCTTTCAGTATAAGCCAACTTCTCTACTTGTTTTCATAATACTACCATCTTTCCCTTATTTCTAGTCTCAGTTTGATAGTACAATATTCATCAACTACAGGAAAGGAAAAGAAACTGATATATTCTTTCTGATAAGTAACCTTTAACCATGTGTTGACACCTTAACACACTAAGAAAGGAAGAAAGGAAGAAAGAAATCTATCAGCTACCCACAAATAAAAATGCATGTGTTTCAATGATGGCAATATATTGGGCTAGGCACCCTAATAATGCTCCCATTGAGAACTTAAAATGTCTGGATTAAAATGGTTTTAAAGCTTATTTTTAAGTGCATTTACTGGTCTTCAAGAATAAAAAGAGTACTTGGAGACCAAAATCTTAGTAAAAACAGAATACATAGGTAAATAAAACACTGAAGTTGGCCTTCGATTTTTAGAGTCCTTGCTAATTCTTAATGATTTTTAGTTTCCATGCTTTATGTGTGGGGGTAAAGAGTTTCAAGTGCAAAGAGACTTCGTTTAGGAACCTCTTGAAGTGTTGAGTCTAAAAGAAGACCACCACATTTAACTGGCGCCCTAAAACACCTGTCAGTTTAATCAAAGACTAGAAATAAATCCATGTCTTTTCTTAAGGTAGAAGTATGAAGTAGGTCTCAAATCTTAGCACTGTGTTAGGAAAAACAAAAACAAAACCTCCCCTCAAAATACAAAACCACAGCTGGCCCTTATGATGGTAGACAGCAATAACCTTTAATCCCAGAATTTAATTCAAGTTGATCCCAGAATGGTAGTACTCCCAAGTGCTTGTCAAAAATAGAAGATACATTCTAGAGTACCAACTTCTGACTCAGGTGTCTAAAGATCCCAACCAATCAATTTTCCAGGAATATAAGCACAATAAATAATCACAACACTCATAAGGAAGCCAAGAGCAAAAAACCAGTGGAAACCACAGCCATTAGAATCAAAACTGTAACAATTCAAATATAAGATTCATCACCTAATTAAAAAATAATGTTTCCTATGTTCCAGGAAATAGGAGACTAGCAATGAGTAGTAAGAGTATGTAAGATCTCCAGAAACAAACAAAAAACTAGAAATGAAAATTATGGTAATTTAAAATTAAAGCTCAATGAACATATTACTTCCATGTGAGGTTGCCGAACACCCAAGAAAGTGTTAGAAAACTGTTAGACTTACCTAAGAAATTTCCCAAAAAGAATAGAAAAATAAAAAAAGGAAAACTATGAAAGACATGAACAATAGAGTAAAAAGCTCTATAAAACTCTTAATCAAAGTTTTAGAATAAAATGAGATAAAGGCTGATAGCTCTCTGGAACTTATTTTTTTAAAAACCAAAATTTATATTCAAAGTAACAGTGATAAATTTAAAAATCACCTACAGCTAGACATAATGTTATGAAATCTCAAAACAACATCAACAAAAAACCGCAAAGGATTTTTATCACAAATACCAGCACTAAAACAAAAAAGACAATATAACCAGTGAATAAAAAGATTATTAACAACTGTGCATCATCACAGTTGTTAATAATCTTTTTATTCACTACTATTCATTGCTATTTAGATAGCAAATATAAAAAATTAGTTGAAATGGAAACACTGCATGCAAAAACCCATAAATACAACATTAACAAAATAAGTGAAGAGATATGAAGCTTGAAGGACCAACGTTAATATATACATATAACACCATGACAAAACAACAATAACAACCCCAAAGTAAAAATAGCCTCTAAAAGAGAAAGGAGCCCCTCATCTGCAAAGTTAATTCTGTTTTCTTCCCACAAATATACCAGCATGTAATGAACACCATGTATTCTTTGTTATCTAACCCAGCCTCCTGTTTCTACACCCATCACTACACTTAGACTGGGCTCCAGTCAAGATGAACTACTTACAGTTTGCAAATTCCAAGCCATCATTTGCTTGTTGTCTTGAACTGAGCTGTTGTTTTCAACTGAGTCTCTCTTTCCTCTTATACCCCTTCTTCCTCCTTCAGGGAATGTCTACTCATTGTTCATGATGCAATTCAGGTGTTGTGTACTCCAGAAGTCCTCTAATTTTTCCCACCTGATCTCATCTTGAGTAAAGGGCTCTCCAGGTGTATCCATAGTGAAATGAATTGTCTATTTTTTGGCCGCCTCTACCAGCAGACTGAGAGCTTTTGAGGAGAGTAACTGTGATGTTTGATCGTTTGATTCCAGATTGTTCTTCAAGACCTAGCACAGTACTTAAATATGATAGTTTAGGTTAAGGTGTTCTATAATTCCTTACTGGATGAATGCTATTTATCTTGATAGTATTTTAGATAGGCATTTAGAAATCCATCTAACTCATAGCTTTTGTTAACAAGCAACTTTCTGCTTGATTTCTCGGTAATTTTTTGATAAGGAAAGAATATATCCACATCAGAAGTGAATACCTAGTTTAAATGTAACATTTGACTTTGTGGCTTTTACACTGGTGTCTTATGAGTGTGGTAAGGGTGGTAAGAGAGTCGTTTTCTTGATCCAGTTCCTAAGAGCAGATCCAGGATGATAGTAAATTGACCAGGATAGAAATCACCAGTTGAGGGTTTGGGTAATCAGTTCCATAGTGTTTCGTTAAAATAAATCTCAGCATCTGGAGTCCCTTCCTTCCAGAAAAGTCCTCACAGCATTCTTTTTTTTTTTTTTTAAGATTTTATTTATTTATTTGACAGAGAGAGATCACAAGTAGACAGAAAAGCAGGCAGAGAGAGGGAAGGAAGCAGGCTCCCTGCTGAACACAGAGCCCGATGCGGGACTCCATCCTAGGACTGACCTGAGCCGAAGGCAGTTGCTTAACCAACTGAGCCACCCAGGCGCCCCACTCATAGCATTCTTTAAGCTAAATGGAAGTAAGAAAGATTTCGGTTTCTTCTTCATATTGCAAATATTTATATTCTACTTGATTTGAGGCACTGCACATTAGACGACAAAGGCAGGTTTTAGTACTGGGTAAAGAACTCATTTTGGATCTGACAAAAAATTATCTGGGTATCCTTGGAGAAGTTTTATAGGCTTTTAAAGCACGTTTTTCATTTTCATTTATTTATTTTTAAAAAATATTTTATTTCTTTGACAGACAGAGATCTCAAGTAGGCAGAGAGGCAGGCAGAGAGAGAGAGGGGAAACAGGCTCCCTGCCGAACAGAGAGCCTGATGCGGGGCTCCATCTCAGGACCCTGGGATCATGACCTGAGCCAAAAGCAGAGGCCCAGGCGCCCCTGTTTTTCATTTTTAAATTAGATTATAATCTCTACTTCACTTAGTGTGGGAATTCGCAACAAACATTTGGCCCCCTGCCTTGTACATAACAGGCCCTTGGTCGGTTCACTATCCTGAGACCCGAGCATGCTACAGCCTCCTAAAATAATCGAGGTGCAGAAACTTCCTCCTTGCTTAATTAAAAGCTTCTTGAGAACAAGTACTTCACCATACTAATTGTGCGTAGTATCACACCATGCACGTAAAAGCTCAATAGATTTGTTGATTTGGTGAATTCCCATACTTACAACATCTTTTCCAAGTACATATATGCAGAAACTTGCTTTTAACAACCTAGATTTAGTTTCTGTGATTTGGATTCTTAGTGAATATCAAAGAAGCATTAGATGGCCCAGAGCTACATCTCAGAATTAAATTCACCTCAGATTTCACACGGCTGGTGTTACTTCTTGACCTTTGGACTCATACATCCCCGTCCTCCATCTATCACTTCTGCCAACACTGGTCAAGTGCAGAACTTCAGACCTTTCTTGCCCTTCTAGATATCTACTGGTCTGCCTCATCTTCCTCCCTATTTTTCCTCTCAATCCATTTCTGTTTTCTCCCCATAAATGAAACAAGCAGTGTTATCTACACAGAACCCTTCTTCTACAACATACCCTTGGGTGTGCTGTTCCCTCGATCTGAACTGCTATTTCTCCATTTCTTTGCCTGGAAAATCCCTTTTCATGCTTCAAATCCTGGCTGCAATGTTTCCTTTCCTAGGAAGTGTTTTCTGACTGTTCTTGACAGTTTCCCACATTCCTTCTGGGCCTCATCGTACTCTATATAGTTTTATTGATTTGGATCCTATTTAAATGTAATTATCAGGTTCAGTTTCTACATCTATGTTACTATATCCTTGAGATAGTAAGCATGTCTCATTCTTTTCAGGAGCCTCGGGATCTAGCATCCTTGATTTATAGCACTTGTTCAGTAAATACCAAAGGAAAAAAAAAAAAAGATGACTCTGCCAGACATGAAGGCTTCCCCCGATTCACCTCTGCATCCTCACTTCTTGGGTCCTGGTCAGATGCAAAATTTTATTACTATTGTTACTCCTGTACATCTGCAGACCCCTGGCTTGCAAACAAGGAGAACGTGGAAACAAAAAAGCAATTTGACCTATTTAGGATTTCCTGTATTGCCCCAGTGATTGCTAATTATCAGAAGACGTGTGTGTGTAGGTCTTCTCTTTAGCAGGCTTGCTTCCTCCCAGTTTTCCATCCGGCATAACGTAGTATTTCATACGTGGCACTCATTCAGCTCAGAGATAGTCCACAGGTCCCACATTCCATGCCAGAGTTCTCTTACCCACACAGGCAGGACGCTGTGGCAGGGAAGATCTACCTTCATATCCAGATAGGTCATCCTGAGATAGTGCATAGGAAATGGGAAAAAGGATAGAGAAGCAAATATTGAAAATTTACCAACCTGGAGGGCTGTTTTTCACCATTTGCCTTAGTTGGTTTTCTGCCTCCTTTCCTTCATGGTTTTCTGTATTGGTTACCAAGAGGGAGCCACTTTCTTTGTACCAGGGACAATGGTCTTGGATGTAAAGTTGTCCTCAGGGAAAGGTTTGTTTTAGAGAGGATGATGTGGTAGGAGGAAATAGGTAAATTTTAGAGACACCAGAAAGTCTTCCTACTACCAGAATAACTTCTTCCTTTTTGTTAGTGGTAAAAAATGTTTTATTCCATAATGGAAAATTTCCTAAAGTGGAAATATCAGAAAGAAACAAGTGATATAATAAATTTATACTGTCTAGGGACACCTGGGTGGCTTAGTCAGTTAAGCATCTGACTCTCGATTTCGGCTCAGGTCATGATCTCAGGGTCCTGAGATCTATCCCCTGCATTGGGCTCTGTGCTGGGTATGGAGCCCACCTGGGTTTCTCTTTCTCCCTCTGCCTCTCCCCCTGTTTATTTTATAAAAAATAAAAAAAAATTCATACTGTCTAATGTAATAGTTGCTGACAGAGCCTTTTTCATATTTTAAAGAGATGGAAGTTATAAAATGATAAGGATGAGAGAATCAAGAGAAAGAAAATATTTTCCAGAGAAAGGCTCCAAAAATTACCTAAATCACTGTGCTGAGAGTCAGCTGGCCAGGGGAAATTTTCAAGGATCTTCAGGACACCATTTCCCTTATTCCAGAAATCAAAGGATTAAAAACAACTCTTTAAAAATTTTTAAGTGTACTTTTTCTCTTAGAGAAGTAAATGTAAAAGGGAAGAGTTTTTCTTTTTCTCCTGTAACATTAGTTTCCACAACCCAATGTCTAGAGTAAGAAGAAATAAATTTTAGTTGCAGTTAGAACTTCAGAATGATACACAACGAAGCACTGCTAAACATAACCATTGAATGTTCTGATGAACAAGTGAGAAAAAGTCTGGAGTTTCTTCAATAGAAAATTTTAAGAGCATAGTACATTCTCAGTTGATGAGGCTCTTTATGGGAAAAACTGCATACAGACCGGAAGAGAAATCAAGTGATTTACGATTACTTTTCTGACTCAGTATAATATATGTTTTTTTTCAGTACAGTGTATCTTGAAAACCTCTACCTCAATGCTTTCTTAACTATAGAAAAAAATAAAATTCTCCTTTCCATTGTTTCAAATTCTGTATTTTCAAGATTTTTCTTATATTCCTACTTTTTTATTATGAAACTTACTGTAATGACTTGCTGTAGAGAGTTATACTCAGATTTTAGGGTGTAGAGAAAGAAGTGAGAAATTTTAGAGATTCTGAGACCCCATGCCCAGATAGGTTATGCTTAGTTTAATTTTCTGGAATAGTCCAGAAATCTGCATGTCATTAGTCATGCAAGCGATTCTCAGCAAATTGTCAATAGGACCCAGTTTGAAAGACTGATGCTTGCCTCACTGATTCCTCTCAGCTGCTTGTAAGAGTAGAGAGGAATATTCTAGATTCACATTCTAGGATCCGTATCCTAGAGCTTTTTAAAAGATCTTCTAAATAAAAATCTCTGAAATGTAGACAGAAGGTTGATTAATGTAATTAGGCCAACACTATTCGCTAATTATTGATAATCAGAATTGGGCTCCTACCTTCCTAGAGAGAATGGGAGACTGGAGTGTTACCTTTCTTGGTGAATACAGTTCAAAGGGATGGCTCAGGTCCTTGTAAAATACATTCCTGAACTGTAGAAGATTTCTATCTTAGTGGGGCAGAATTTACAGTTTCAAGTTTTCTAAAATGAATGTTTTCTTTTCTTTTCTTTTTTCTTAAGGAGGGTCAAGGGCTTAAATTCAGGATGAAACCTGAGGGTCAAGCTGAGAGAAATAATAAGGCCATTTTGATCACTCTTGCTTCCCTTCTTGCCTCTCTTTTCTGACAAGGATACAACTCTGCCCACCTGAGAGACACAACTAGGTTCCTCTCCATTTTTAAGTCTCAAGCTTTTCAGTTGTGGCCTGGAGCCTCCCACTGTGATTTCCCAGTTCCCATAAATTCTTCTTAGCAGAGAAAATCTCCAAAAGTAGAATTTGCCTACTCAAGAGTGACGATGAATAATCACTGTTAATGATGAGTGCTTTACCAGCAGATCTTTAACCTCCATACAGTTGAGTAAATTAAACTTGGGGAGTTTCTAATGAAAATTTGAAAGCTCATGTATTATATGCTGCCTAAAACCGCTGATTCTGTGACAACGGCAGACGATCATTCTCTGCTGGTGCTATTCAGCGTCTGTGGTAAGATACAGACCATGCTCTTCATAAAATCACCCTAACATCTAGAATAAATGGAGGATATTTCAATGATAACAGATGTAACTTTTACTGCAGCTCCTTCAAAGCAGTTTAAAAATTTTGAGATTACAGCAAAATAATTTCTAAACAGTTATGTAATAGTCTTGAGAGGGTGGGCAGGTTGGAGGCAGTAGGTTCAAATGCTGACTGGCTGCTGACAGAATCAGGGAAAATTTTCAAATTATCATAAACCATCTAGGCAACTATGATTGTTCAGGAGACCTCAGTGATCCAAGAACAGTCCAATTTTTCAAAATACATTAGAGCTTTTCTCCTTTCACTAGAGGCTTCTTTTTTTTGCAGAAAGGTAATAAAATGATTGTAATTTGAGATTGAGATGAATTATCAATTCATCAGAGTGTATGTTTAATGTGATATACTTGCACTAATGGCATGTGCTTTCTAATTAGGGAGCTATTCTCAAGACAGGAAAAAATTCATTTTCTCAATAAAAATATTTTACACCCAAGATATGGGGCCTTAAAAAACTTAATGAGCTCCAGGGCTGACATTACAACAATTAAAATATGAGTGAAAAAAGTAAGTCTGTCTTGTTGTGCAATTTGGATGATTGGAGATATTTCCCTTATCCTATGGAACACAGGTCACATTTTATATTATTTGCAAGAATCTGCAATTTACCTCAAGGGAAAGAAAGCTAATTTTCCTAAAGTGACAATGGGATTCTCTAGCACTGGCTGATACACAAATATTGTATTCACTTAGGAAGTGGGTATTTCTTGCAGTGGGTTAATAGGGGTTTTGCAGAAGTCTGGTGAATTATGAGGAGGCAATTTTACAATTTTGAGCATATGATTATGCCTATTTAGTGATTAATGGGGCAGAATTGACCTTTTCCAAAAATGGGCAATATGATTTTTGAATCAGTAAGCTTTTCTCAGTTAATGATTTCACTTGAGTTTGAGAAAAACTAGGTAAGCACACTGACTTTTCCACATGTCAATCCCATTAAATTAATGCTTTATTAAATACTGCTATGTAGACAGCACTTAACTAGGCATAATTACACAAGGTGGGTACCAGGCTAAAGAATTTGGATTTAATCCTAAAATGAAGCTCTCGATTATCCTGAATTCTATAACTTGTCCACATTTCTGTAAATGTCATACTCATCCCCCTGGTTGCTCACTCCAAAACTACAGTTGTCCTTAATTGGTAATTGCCCTTAATTCCTCCCTATTCTTCATACTTCTATACCCAGTCTACCAGCAAGACCTATTGGCAGTGCCCTTAAAACGTATCCTGAGTCTGTCCAGTTTTCTCCAGTGCCACCATCACCAGCCTAGTTCATACTACTATCCTTTCTAATCCAGATTACCTCAAGAATTTCTTCATAGATCTCCCTGCTCCCATTCTTGTCCATTGCATTATAACCCATTCTCCACCCAATAGTCAGTCAGTGTTTTATAGGCATAAATCAGATCATGCACTATCCTGCTTAATATCTTCTAAATTTTCCCCTTTGCTTTAAAAATAAAATCTAATATTTTTCTCAGGGTCTGCATTATCCCATATGATTTGACCCCTGTCCACTTCCCCAGTCTTCGATTGTACCATTCTGTTTTCATTTATCAACTTCGTCTGATTCATAACAACTTTCTTTCAATTTCTGAAAATGCCCGGTGTGTTTCAGAACTTCTGCCTGGTAAATCTTCTAGCCTAATCCACAATGTGATGTCTATCTCTCATCACTCAGGTTTTAGAGCAAATGTCTCCTTTGGAAGTAGTTATTCCCTAATGGCCTCATCTTCTTAAATAGCCCACCCCCAAGATTATATACACATACTTCAAGACATATTCCATCTTGTTTTTTTCCGTCAGAATATGAATCACTACCTCTAAAAATTTTTGTTTGCTTGTTTTTCTGTTTTAATTTTGTCCTCTATTAAATCACAGGATCCACAAGTTCAGGGTGCTAATCTCTCTTACTCACAAATAATCCAGATGCCTAAAATACCACCTGATACATAGTAGGCATTCAATAAATATTTACTGACTAAATTAATAAACCAGGCCTTATAAAAAAATAGGAATCCAAAAGGAATTATTAAGAAGTGTCATGTTAACATCAGTCTGACAGCTAAGACTCCCTACAGATCTGCCGATGCGAGGCAATAGAAAGGTTAAAAACCCAGATATTGGAGCCAGAAAAGTCTGGGTTCAAGTTCTACTACTGACACATGCTAGCTGTTGGCCTTGTAACAAATTGTTAAACCTTCCTGAGATTCAATTCCTTCTTTGTAATATGGAGATAATAATGTTTCATTGGATCACTCAAAATCAAAAACAACTAGTAGTATATAAAGTATTCAACACAAAGTCTCACGTTAAGATCTGGAAATTATTACAACATTATTATTATCCTACTTTTCTAATTTTTCCAACATTCCTACGTTCACTATCATTAAGAAAGGTTAACAACCAATCCATAAGAATTCATTATATGCTTATTGTAGGCATGAGAATGAAGGGAGATAAATGGTAGAGAAGAAGTAAAAAAGAAGGTTTTGGAACGTCCAAACTAAAATTCTGTTTCAGAAACCATTACCAGCTTTTAGGAGTTTTCAGGAGCAGTAGATCTAATCCTTATTCAAAGGAATTTCAGATAAACCTCCTGAAAAGGATTATGAGTTCTTTTGTGTCTTTTTCTTACATTGAGCAAAGCCATGTGCCATCAGTTTTCTCTTACCATGCTAATAACTTATTGTGTAGGGATGTTGAGGGAGTAATCAAGACAGGGGTGAAAGAGGTAATGACAGGACACTCTTTATGGCAAGATCATAATTGCTCCCCGACACAAACAGAGACTCATGTGGAAACACAATGAATGCAAAAAACATATAGATATATAATACATAATACATATGTATAATATATTCATATATCTATATCTATATATAGTGTATGTGTGTGTGTGTGTGTGTGTATGTATGTACTAAAAGGCAGACCCAAAGCTTTAGGTTTTCTGTTGGGAACAGTTCCAGTTTTTAATCTGATAGGAGGTTACCTAAGAATCATATCCATTAGTTAATTATACAAAATATGCATTTAAGGGTGGTAAATGGTTCAGTTGCTGATTTCTCACCACCAATTTGCCAATACCATTCCTCTAGATAGGGGATCTATAACCTGACAGTGATGGAGGACAAGGGCACTCAAAGCTTAGCTCCCTCAGTGCTGGTTGCCATGGCTACAACCTCAAGAAATCTTTATTTCACAACTAGACAAAGTCTGCAGCTTTTGAATCAAAATTAGTTTATTCATTTTAATTTGAGTCAGATCTAACAAAATCCTTACATGCCTTGTTTGAAATAATAGTTTCGCTTTTTGTATAACAATATTTTTTAATTAAGTAGAAACAATTCCTCCACCACCGCCCTGCTTCACCTCCAATGATGCCAGGTCCTAGGAACTGAGGAAATACATCATTATACAACTTGTAAGGTCTGAACTGTCTAAAACAGAAACAATTTTCAAACCAACCTCGATGTAGGTTACCATATCAAAAGAACAAATTTTAAACAGAGTCTTCAAAAAAATACAGATTTTTCTTTTATGTCTACATTGAAAAATAAATATTATTTCCTCAGAAGACCTCAGAAGAAGGGGAGTAAAAGATTCCTTAGAATCTTTTTTTTTTTTTTAGAGATTTTATTTATTTGACAGAGACACAGTGGGAGAGGGAACACAAGGAATGGGAGGGGGAGAGGAGAAGCAGGCTCCCCACCAAGCAGGGAGCCCTCTGCGGGGCTCCATCCCGGGATCCTGGGATCCCAGGATCATGACCTGAGCTGACGGCAGATGCTTAAGGACTGAGCCACCCAGGCGCCCCCCTTAGAATCTTTTAAATTTTAATCAAAGAAAAACTTAAAAAAAAAAAGATTTTATTTACTTATTTGAGAGAGAGTAAGAGAAAGCACAAGAGAGGAGAAGGTCAGAGGGAGAAGCAGACTCACCATAGAACTGGGAGCCCAATGCAGGACTTGCTCCTGGGACTCTGAGATGAAATGAGCTGAAAGCAGTGGCTTAACCAACTGAGCCACCCAGGCACCCTAAAGAAAAACTTTTTAACATCAGTCATTTTTGTCTCTCTTTGGGCATGCAAGACACTAACCAGAATAGAAAAATGATTTTTAATTATCCATAAGAGTACAAATAAGCATAACTAATATTGCCAGGCCTCAGCCCTTATCCAGTACCATTGCTGCCCCACCAGTTTAAAGTGCCATGACTTTGTTAATTTAATGGGCAAATAGAATTAACAAGTCTCTAAAATATTCTCAGACTATCATTCTTACTACATCAGGAAGAGGAGATATACTGATATTTTAAAGCCAAAAATCAATGCACGTATTTATTCCTTCATATATTTAACAATTTTTAAAAAAGATTTTTATTTATTTATTTGACAGAAAGAGACAGTGAAAGAGGGAACACAAGCAGGGGAGTAGGAGAGGGAGAAGCAAGCTTCCCACTGAGCAGGGAGCCTGATGCAGGACTTGATCCCAGGGATCTGGGATCATGACCTGAGCTGAAGGCAGACATTTAACGACTAAGCCACCCAGGTGCCCCTATTTAACACTTTTTTTAAATTGATTATTGACTATGTGCTAGGTACGGAGATATATAGAGACATATTTTTTTCCTAAAGGAACATATAGATCTATTATAAAAATTGATCAGTAAACAAAGGACTGCCTATGATAATGGCTAAACTGAGGGTAGGGGAAAGAAGATACAGTGACAACCCAACATACAAGCACTTTCCACCCAGAGCTTTGCGCAGGGAATGTTTAGGTTGATTGTGAATAAGAATAAGAGTCTGACTGGTAGTAGGTGAGAAGTAAGTAGAGGGCTATTTCAGATGAGAAACATGTGCATAGCTGATAGGTGTGAAGCAGCACAATGTGCTTGCTCTAGGGGAATGGAGTGATATGAGTGGAAATGCATCTTAGAAGTTGACAAGACAACAGACCACAAAAGGGTTTGTGTTACACACAAATATGAATGCCATGGACTAGGTAATGGTTAAATATCAGAAGCTTTTAAGAAGTGAAATAATTGGACCTGATTTATGTTTTAGAATCATAATTCTTGGCATAGATGGATAAATTAGAGATGAAGAAGTTTGGAACCATGGAGGCCTTTTGAGGTTATTATAATAATCTATGTGAGTGGTGATGAGAACCAATTCAGACAGAAGTGAAGAAGAGGCGATAAATGCAAGAAATAGTCAAGAAATGTGATTGATAGGACTTAAAAACTAATAAGATACAAGAAGGAAAAGAAAAGGAACCTTACTGGTGACATCCTGGTTGTTGACTTAGTGCTTCAGTGAATGATGGTACATTAGTTGTGCATTAGAGAAACAATTATAAACTCATTTAGGACAACTTGGATTTGAGATATCAGGGAAATAAAGATACAATTCTGGATGTCACTAGAAAAGTACAATCCAGAGAAACAAATGTAGGTGCTATCAAATGTATCTGATACTGAACTTCAGGGAGAACCACCAGAAAGATAATGCAGAGAAAGAAACAATGGCTAAAGACAGAAACATCATGTTCACAGACTTTAAGGAAGTCAAAGACGAAAAGAATACAGTGAAGGTTAGGAAAGGCAGTTAAGAATAAGAGTAAAGTTACATATGTGGGATTTAAGAAACAAAATAGATGAACACAGGGTAAGAGGAGGAACAATAAGAAAAACAGAGAGGGAGGCAAACCATTAGAGACTCTTAACTATAGGAAACAACTGATGGTTGCTGAAGGGGAGGTGAGTTGGGGGATAGGGTTATTGGGCGATGGGAATTAAGGAGGGAACTTGATGAGAGATGAGCACTGGGCCTTATATGCAACCGACGAACCACTAAATTCTACCCCTGAAACTAAGAACACGCTATATGTTAACTAAATGAATTTAAATAAAAATTTTAAAAAAGAAAAAGAAAAAGAGTAAAGTTAAATAGTGAAAAAGAAAGTCATGGAAGCAGCTGGTATTCACACATAGGATATCTCAAAGCTGCTATGCTACTACTGGTAATTGTGACATGCACAGAGCCTCACACTAAACACACTGCAAAGTAGCATGTCATTTACCATCTAAAGAGGCAAACACAGTTTATGTCTCAGTCTCCCTCCATGGGTCTGAAATCTTTGCACAAAAATACTTTTTTTTTTTTTAAAAAAAAAGAACAGAAAACAAAAACCAAAAAAGACCAACCACATACCACTGAATAGCTCTGAAAATTTTAACTCAATACAAATTTATCTCAAGTACAATTTGAAACATTAGAAATAACAATGAAATGCTGAAGTTCTATAGCATCTCCATTACTTTTTACAATAATCTTAATTTACCCAGAATATGTTTAGGTAGACATACACACATACACACAAATTCTAGGTTATCTTTAGAAGCTAACCGCACCATAATGTTTTCCTTAATTTTCCATTTGTTTCCTTTATAAATAACTGAAGCAACATCAGTTGATCTCCAATCAACAGCTCTTGTTCAATACTATTAATCTCTCATTTTCCTACCAATTTGGCCATATTCATCATATAATAAATCCTTATATAAATTTAAATATGGCCATGATTTTCATTCCATTTCACTAATCTGAATTATCATTACTGTACTAGGATCATTATGACTTTAAAATATATGTCATCTTTGAGAGGACAAGTTTCCTTAGCATTTAAAAAAGTTGGGTTATATCATACTCTCTTTCATTCATTCACAATAAACATTTACAGTAAAGTCACCAAATTGTAATCCATTTGAACTTTTATTATAAATTAATTATACCTAGAGATTCATTTGGAGAGAATGGACAAATTACAATATTAAGCCTCAAATTCCAAGATTTTTTTTTAATTATTTAATTTTTTCTTCCAGTCCTTTATAGTTTTCTTTTTATCAGCTTTTTTATATTTCTTATTAGTAGCTCCTTACCTCAGGTATTTCAATTAGTTGTTCCATTTTGATAAAAAATTTTAATTGTTGTTGGGGCACCTGAGTGGCTCAATTGGTTAAGCATCTGACTTGTGATTCCCACTCAGCTCATGATCTCATGGGTCATGGGATCAAGCCCCCTGTTGGGCTCCATGCTCAGTAGGGAGTCTGCTTAAGATTCTCTTTCCCTTTCCCTCTGGCCCTCCCTCACCTTGTGTGTACTCATGCATGTGCTCTCTCTCTCTCTCTCTAAAATAAGAATTATTTAAAAAATAATTTTAATTTTTGTTGCTGTTGCTGCTGTTGTTTGCCATTATGTTTTCTAATACATTATTTCTTGTATACAGGATAGCTGTTTATTTCATACACACATTAATTTGTTTATTAAGGATAGTGATTTTTCAGTGAATACTGGGTTTTCCAGATGACAATCTTATCATCTAAAAATAATCATACTTTTGGATATACCTTCCCAATATTTGCTTTTTAGAGTTTTTTTTTGTTTTTTCAGTTTATTTGTCAAAGAGAGAGACAGCACAAGGAAGGGGAGCAGCAGACAGAGGGAGAAGCAGGCTCCCTGCTGAGTAAGGAGACCTATATGGGATTTGATCTCATTGCCCTGGAATCACAATCACAGCTAAAGGCAGATGCTTAACTGACTGAACAACCCAGGTACCCTGGAAGATATATTTTAGCATGTCACATTCTACCCCATCAAATCAGTTGCCAAATATTGCCAACTCTGGTTCTAAAATATCTCTCTTCCATTTGCTATGTCTCTAATTTAGTCACTCATAAAAACTATCTGATATTTGTAACTCCTAAGGATTTCCTTATTGGGGGAAAATTAAGGGAGTGCAAGTCATGCTGTAGGAAATGCTAAAGGAAATTCTTGAGGCAGAAAAAAAAAGACACCTGAAGGAAATTTGTATTTTCACCAATAAATGAAGATTCAACATTCAATGCAATCTCTATCAAAATACCACCAACACATGGGTATTAAAGAGGACACGGATTGGGTGGAGTATTGGGTGTTATACACAAATAAAGAATCATGGAACACTACATCAAAAACTAATGATTTACTGTATGGTGACTAACATAACATAATAATAATAACAATAAAAAAACTGAAAAAAAAGAAAAAAATACCATCAACACTTTTCACAGAGCTGTAACAATCCTAAAACTTGTATGGAAACAGAAAAATCCCAAATAGACAAAGGAATGTTGGAAAAGAAAAGCAAAGCTGGGGACCTCACAACTCTGGACTTGAAGCTGTATTAAAAAGCTCTAGTCACCAACATAGTGTGGTATTGGCACAAAACAGACACATAGATCAATGGGACAGAGCAGAGAACACAGAAATGGTTCATCTCTTCATCTCTATGGTCAACTAATCTTGAACAAAGTGGGAAAGAATATTCAACAGAAAAAAAGAGTGTTGGGAAATGGTGTTGGGAAAATTGGACAGCCACGTGCAGGACAATGAAACTGGACCATATTCCTACACCATACACAAAATAAACTCAAAATGGATGAAAGATCTATATGTGAGAGAGGAATCCACCAAAATTCTAGAGGAGAATGCTGGCAGCAACATTTTTTACCTTGGCAGCAACAACTTCTTGCTAGACATGTCTTCAAAGTCAAGGGAAGCAAAAGCAAAATGAACTATTGGTACCTCATCAATATAAAGAGATTTTGCACATCAAAGATAAAAGTCCACCAAACCAAAAGACAACTGACAGAAGGGGAGAAGGTATTTGCAAATGTCTTATCAGAGAGAGGGCTAGTATCCAAAATCTATAAAGAACTTATCAAACTCAACACCTAAAAACCAAAATACCAGTCAAAAAATGGGCAAAAGACATAAACAGACATTTTACCAAAGAAGACATATAAATGGCCAACAGACACATGAAAAAATGCTCAACATCTTAGGCATCAGGAAAACACAAATCAAAAC